>JAMLFT010011246.1:0-11152 GCA_026544285.1 Pachyrhizus erosus
ATATTATTTTATATTATATATAAGTATCAGAGTTAAGCATAATATATATTTATTATTTTATAAAAGAAACTAATTAAAGATATTATGAAAATAATCAAAATAATAATATAATTTAGTAAAATAATTATAATATATTTTTAAACTAATTAGTATTTAATATAGTAATTAACATTTATTATGAATGAAATATTCTTATTTTAGACAAAAATTTATTTTTTTTATCTAACAAAAATTTAATTAATTATAATATTAATATAAATAAATAATAATTATAACAATGTAATACTTAAAAAGATAAAAAAAATTTCAATTAAATGTTATAACATGAATGTCTATCTTATTTTTAATTTGAGCAAGAAATTAAATGTTTTAAGAATTTTTTTATATATGAAATTTTTTTAAAAATAGTTTTTTTTCATAAATACTTACTTTAAGTTTAAACAAACTAATCCAAGATTCATCACTTATAATTTAATGTTACATGAAGAATATTTTTTTTAAAACTCTTGTTTCACATCAATTATCTTTTAAGCTAATTTCTTAATTTTTAAAACATTTATTTTCTAAACTCACCATTAATATTTTAAACAGAAAATTCCCGACTTAAAGGAATGTATGCTTTTTTTTAGGAAATAATATAATTGTAAAATCAATAAAAGTACTATTTGTTTCACCATATGTGCGACAATATATATTTTTTAGACTAAATTAATCGCTTATTTTTTAAACATTTATTTCAGATTAATTTCGTATTTTAAAGATCTATTATATATGAAATAAGCTTTGTAAAAATAAAATAAATTGTATTTCAGAAACTTATTTAATATTACAATACTTGAAAACATTAATGTTTTATTTTATTTTGGTATTGTTTTTATTTCATAATATTTTATTTATATTTTGATAAATTCTTTTATATAATTTTTTAATGTTACAATAATACTTAACTAGTTTTATTCTTTTGTATCTTTATTATATATTTTTATATAAAATATTAGTATTCAAGTGTAGATATTTTGATATATAACATTACCTTGTTATAATATTATTTTATTACTTTTATTTAGTAAATATATATTATCATGGCTGGTGTAGTTATGTTCTGTAGCTTGATGTGATAAATACTACTACACTACACCCGATTTATATATACTATATATAGATAACAACATGCTGAAAAAGTATAACAAAATTTAATTATTGTATCTCTTGCCTATAAGAAGACTAGCATGTTGGTGAACCTAGGCATCTTTGGCTGCATTAATTAGTCACCACATAAAGCGTGAAATTCAACATGGAAGTTTATCTGGTGCTGCAAATTTTCATGATCTTTTCACCTTCTTTTGAATGCTTGTGTGATCTTAGTGAACTCTAGTAAGGTTTTAACGTTTGAGTACCAATTGTCCTTAATTAATAAATATTTCTGATGCTGCGGGAAAAAAAAGCTTGACTTTAAAAAATGATTCGTAAGAATGGAAGAACACAACATAATTAACAATGCAAAAAAAAAAAAGTTAAAGATAAATTATAATCCCTAGCTAGCAACTCTTATATTTGATCCTAGTATTCATATGTGTAAAAATAAATGCATAAGAAAAAATCTCTATTTTATACCTGAGTATATTCTAAGAAATTAGTTTTACCTATTAAATTCTAGTGTAGTGGGAAACCAACATCTCCTCTCGATCTTTATACGGTGAGTTATTTTTGTTTTTCATTGCTATTATTATTAGCTAGCTGTTTTCAATAATGTTAAATTTTATTTTAAATTGTTACAACGCTAGTTTGTAATATTTTCTTATATCCTCTTAGGCAGGGGCGGGGCCAAAAAATTTATCAAGGGGCCAAATAAAAAACATAATTTAGTAAAAAAAAAAAATTAATGTTGACATACATTAAATATACAAATTAATATGATCATATATCTAATACTTTTTATAAATAAAAATATATATAACTATATTGACTATAAAAATAATATATTTCTTTCTTCATCATAATTGAACTTAATTATTAAGGAGTTTACAATAATTCATGCACACTATTTAATCAATTAAACTATTTTTAGTTAAATAAAATAGATAGATAGAATATTTAAGGTATGTGTACTTTACACAATAGTAGCATAGGACTTTAAGTCTAAATATTATACTCAAAGAATTAAGATGGTTTCAAAACAATTAAGTTCTATAAGTAGTCCAAGTAAATTTAATTTTAAAAAAAAATTAC
Source organism: Pachyrhizus erosus (assembly GCA_026544285.1). Classification (NCBI taxonomy): domain Eukaryota; kingdom Viridiplantae; phylum Streptophyta; class Magnoliopsida; order Fabales; family Fabaceae; genus Pachyrhizus; species Pachyrhizus erosus. The sequence goes on from JAMLFT010011246.1 coordinate 2,230, forward strand.
TTTGTAGCAAAACAAATTGTAGTGAGAAAGCAAAAATAATTTAAAAGACTAATATGTAGGAAGATCTAGGACTACGATTTTAACAATATAAATAAATTTTCCAAGTTTTTATTTTGATTGAATCCTAAATCAATCATCAATTACTAATTGCTCCTTTTAATCTAACTAACAAATGTAGCTCATAATCTATTAATTATCATTCCCCTAATTTATTTTCTAATTATTCATTTAGGATTGAAATTAGGAAAAAAAAACTAAATAATAGAAATGATGATTAAAAGTATTTAATCTAATCAAAGGTTCATACAACACGGTTGATCATACTGTGTCTTACAAACCTACTATTTCATAATTCTATTAATTTCAAGTTGTATGTTCGCTAACTAATAATTGACTAAGACTTGGATCAATCGATTTGAAATAAAAGTTAAAAGCAATGCAATTCGATTGATTGGATAAAATAATAATTCAATTAAAATAAGTAATTAGAGATTGTAACATAATTTACATCATAACTCTACCTTAGAGACTCTAGTTGAACATAGACACGAGAAAGCATGAAATTATGTAAAGAAACATAAAAAGTAAAAGGAAAAAATTCGTTACAAGTTTTAACTCCCATAATGTCTTTCACATCTTTTCTAAGCTCATAAGCCTTTCTCACTCTCACTAACTCACGCAAATATTTCTATTTTTGTATAAATTCAAAAATAGTCTAATTGACTTTAAAGATTTTGACTTGAGGGGGGTTGAGTCTAACACGGTCATGCTTAAGCTAACACAACCGTATTAAAAACACAACAACTTCAAAGTTAAAAAAATTAGCACAATTATGGTGAGATTTAGCACAACCATGCTTTTTCACCAAGAGCGCGCTAAAGATGAACATACATGCTCTCTTTTGAACAGGGTTATCCTTATTTTTAGAACACAACTGTGCTAAGTTAACTATGACCATGCTTGACTTCCAAGCAAAGCCATCAAACTAAGTATAATTGTGGTTGGTGCAACATGACCACGGTTTTTCCTTGAGAGATAGTTGTTGGACAACTTGTGCTCAACACAACCATGTTAAAGCCTAGCATGACTTTTGCTTCTCATGAGGTGTTGAAAAACTTTTCAAAGAATCTTTTTTTGACTCTTTTCTTAACTTAGTCTCCTGGAAACTTACTTGTTGCACACTTCATAAAATGTCAGTTTTATCAACATAAAACACATAAAATGAAGCATTTTATAGCAAAAATTTCCTTCTTAGATCAACCTAATTATAATTTATCAACATTTTAACACCACAAGCACTCCATTAACACCTATAATTTCTCTTTATCTATCTTCTCTTATCGCATCAAGTTACTTATCATACTTACAATTCTTTCTCTTATCCTATTAGAGTAAACTAACATGATAATTTTCATGTATCATTTTTCAATAATTTTTATATATTTTAGAGGACACAAAATCATTTTTGTAGTAATTTAAATGCACTTAAAAGAAGTTGGGAGGGACCATGACCCCTCCAGACCCTCTTCCCTTTGCCCTACTTTTATATTGTGTTTGGCATCCATGATTTAGCACAAACAAACGAAGATGGAGTTTTATTTTACTGTATGGTGAAGTTCAATTAGAAAAATGTTTTTGTGAACAACTCATATCCCCTTTACACTCATAGAGATAAAAATAAAAGATAGAAAAATGATAAATATAATAAGTGATCATATAATGTGATAAGAAGAAATATAAAAATAATTAAAAAATTTAAATAAATATTTACAATATTAAGATTTCTATATAATAATGTTTTATCATATCATACGTTTTGTCAATTTTTATCACTGTGTGGTTTATTAATCTCTTCACTTCTCAAATCATCAAAGTACGAGTTTGAATATAACATCTAATTTATTTAATTTTTTATGTATAATAAGGTTAATGAAGATTGAATCCAAGTTTTCCTGAATCTATTATAATTTATCACCACTAGGCTAACTCCTTATGGGTATTGCATGACATCCAATGGTATCACATTTTTACTATTTAACATTTTTACAATTTTCTCCTTGTTAAAAAAATCATTGTGAGAAAGTGAAATGAAAATAACGTTACTCTATTAGTTTTAAGGAGTAATGTCACATGGGAGAAAGCAATTTGATCAACCAGTTGAATTGCACTGTGCGCCTTCTCCAGTACTCTGGTGGAAGGCATTTATTTTATTAGGCCTGTGAAAACTACTTCACAGAAGAATGGAAAAGCTGGACAAGTTGGCTGAGAATGGCATGCATGCAGTAGAGACAAAAGTAGCAAACAATAGTGCACTCCTAGAAATAGGATGTCAGAGAAAGATAGAGGCAATGCCTAAGCCTGAGCTGAGCTGAGCCTCACCATGTCCATGTTATATCTCCTAACTCTATATAATAGTCTGAAAGCCACCAAACAGGCTCGTGATCCAAGATATGTATTCTACTTTGCATTGAGTACAGCTTGTGCATGCGCTTCTAGCACTGAGATAGAGACTAGGAGACTCATAAATTAAACATACGTTTCTTTTTCTTTTCTTGATACATTGTGTAATATATCACGCTGTAAAACTAACATTTTTTCGCTAGGGGCAAGTGAAAATTGGCGATGGATTTTGTGTTACACATATTAAGTAACGTATTACTCCAATATTTTTCCATGTTTGTTAGGGCACAAAAATTGTGTAGGAATCGAAATTAGGCATTAGGATTTGGTTTCCAAGAATTGAGTTGTTAAAATTGTCTAATTTTTTAAAAAGTTAAAATATATAAATTGATTTTAATTTTTATAAAAATGTTCAATTCATTTTATCCTTTTATTTTCTTCTCTTTAAACTTTATGCAGAAATTTATCCAAGAGCCTAGAACTTTTGTGAGGAGCTGCATGAGTCTGAAACTTAACTAGAGTAAGATTTTATCCATTTGAACACCGTGAGTGGAAAAATGAAGCAAAGCATTAAAGAAAAATCAAGCTGGGGTAAGAGCCAAATTTGAATGAAAGAATTCTTGGTCTCTACGATACTTGCTCATATAGAGCACGTGTGTGGTAACGATCAAGGATTCAACATCGATGTGTTGCAACCTATCTGGTAAAAAATTGATTGCGCATGGTCGAAACACCAATCAAATGGTGTCCCACTTTGATGGGTGACAATGCGTCCCAAAACAATTATCAGAAGCAAAACTGCCTTTTTTGTCAAGAAACCGTGACATGTAAATTAGAGTCCACTAGATGTGTGCATAAAATGAACCCGTACATGATTATTTCATCACTTTCTTTTGAAAGAATCTCTCTATCTGTCTATTTATATAATTAAGGTGATTTGACACTTAATACAAACCAACATTTTCTTATGAAATCATCACAAATCACAAAGTTCCAAATGTTGAACTAGTGGGGCAAGATTGTAACTTGACCATCATTTCAGCTCAACATTCACCTTAACAATATATGCACAGCTGTATTTGAAAGCAGTTAATGAAATTAATCTATATTCTTTGAAAACTGAACCTAATCTAATTGATATTATTGTACAACGTGGTCCGCGCAGTTAAAACTAAGGTCTATAAACAAATTGAGTCATGATATGTGAGCGTCTCTCAAATCATCATTTCTCTTTTATTTTATAATTTTTATAACATTATATATCATTTATCATATGCATGTTTCTCCCTTCTTTATATTTTTATCTCTCAGAGTGTCAAGTAACTATGACTGTCCATCCATCATTTTTCTAAAGAACAATATAAGTTTCTCCTGAAAGAACAGCAGCGGTTAAGAATGATGTATATATAGTACCAGATCTGTGGTATATATTTAGTATGGTTGTCTTGTTATGTGGTTAACAAGGTCCAAAATATTTAAGGAAGATGCACTAGATATTGATAATTTAGTTGAACTGATCAAGGTGCGCTCATGTTGTGGTTGTGAGGTCTAGTCTTATCTTGATTGGTATTTGAATCCTTTGAAATTTAGTGGTCAATGTAATAGGTTGTTATATATTAGATGTTAGGGTTAAACTGTTAAGAGTAACCATGTACTTTTTTTAATATAGTTAATTTCTTTTGCTGGTTAGGCACTTTATCTGTTAGGGTGGAACTATATACTTTTTCTAACATTCATTATTTGGTTCCTTTTTGAAAAAGAATAATAAACACATGCCTTTTTGAGATTGGACTTTAGCAAGACAGTAAACTTTTGAAAAAGGGCACAAGCAACTTGGAGGAAAGAATCAGCTTCTGGAATCTGCCTCCATTTTTTGTTTGCTATATATGTATTTTCACACATGACAATTTCTTAGCCGTTCCTTTATATAGCAGGCTAAATTTACCACTTTTGTTGGTAAACATGGTAGGGAGGTGCAGAAAGTTTGAGATAATAATACAATAAAAAGATAATTTTATTATATATAATTTGAAAATGATAGGGAAGCTAAGTTTATATATAGATAACATGGCATAACAGGAATATAGTTTTCCAACTTAATTCTCTCCAGTCAAATTACAATTGTTCATTACATCATCCATTCACAACGATTCATCAATTAGTTGTAAGATTAATTAATTTTCACCAATGTTAATACATATATTGTCAGTTTTTGGAGATTGGTCAATTGACCCATCTCTAAAATTATTGACCGAAACTTTATTAATAATGACCAATCTCAGAACAAATTGAACAATCACTGTAAACTTCAAAATATAATGCGCGGTTATGATTTGATGTGAGAGAAGTTAGAGAAAGTGTTGACTGGAGAGAATACATAATCGAAGGCTACATATAACTACTACTCCTAACGTGCGAAGCTGTTGAATGGTTATGATTTGGATAGAGAAAAGTTTATTAGCTATCTTTTTTTGGAAGGGAGATTACCTATCTTATAATTTAGCTTCTGTGCAATTAACTTATAAATTTGAGTTAGTTTATAAGCTATTTTTTTTTTAGATATAAACTAGTTTTATTAAACAGAAAATATTTTCTTTTGATAGGTGAAGGTTATATATATCTACTACTCCTAATTAATGTTATATGTATTTTTTATTATAAATAAATTATATCGATACATCTTATTCTCTTAAATATACAACTATTATATTTTTTTCATCTTTTTAAAAGGTATATTTACAAGTTATTTCTATAACTAGTCATAAAAAAAATTAATTATTACAAATTCCTTTCTTTTTTTATATTTTTATATATATTTGATCTTCTTAATCATTTAAAATATTTTAATCCATCTTATTTTATTTTTATCTCTAAATTCAATTTTAATAATTTAAAAAATAGTTTTATATCATAATTTATAATATTTGTTATAAATCTAAAATATAACGTATATATTTAAAGATATTTATGAATCAAGATTCGAGTTCTATTGAGAGAGATGCCATTGCCACCAATCTATATAACTTACAGTTTCGTTTCTAGTAAATCTAGGCATGGAATTAGTTTGTGAAACACCTCTATCAAATTATTAATTATTAGTATAGAGACTTACTATCGTTATAAACTACCTTGATTAAAAAAATCGTTATAAACTACCTTCCAATAATATTAATTTTTTAAACAATATAACATTATTATTATCGTCATTTATATAACCAAGTGCCACCACATATAAGCAAAAATATTTTACTGTTATTATAAAGAAACCTATGTTATATTTTTTGAAAAGAAAATCAAAATAGTAACTCAAGACTCCAGCATGGCACTAGCTTCTGTTCAAAAAAAAAAAAACAAAAAACAACTATCAAGGATCAACTACCAACTACCAAGTATGTGGTTAACTAGGTATAGAGTTACTTTAACTCAATCATGGTTTAAAGTTGGAAATTTGAGTAAGTAACTATATAACCTATATGAAAATGTTCTTTCAAAAGTCATAGTTAGAATGAACAACTCAATAAAAAAAAAAACCGTAAAGAAATTATATCCCTAAACTAAGTTGTTTATGACCACAATTTCAATAAAAATATGTTAAAAAAATTCTGCATTTTTGTTTCTTTACAAAACTATACTATAAGGGATATAGGAGATGGCCCAAATTTGTCTCAAACATCATACATATCAAAGCTATGTGAAGAAGCGTTGCAAACCAATTTTTACAAAGTTTCTAAAGCTACCAATAACACTTGATGCACTACAGTTGGTATAAATACCTCTATTCTGAAAAAAGAATTATTTTTTTCTCTTTTTATAAAAACAGACCAAGAGCAAATTTAATAAGATCTATGATCATCGAATTATTCTTTCTTACAATTACTCTTATTCCTTTTTCTACTATATAGATTAAGTTTTATAAAAACAAAAGTGTTAGTTATATTTGAATTTGCAGAGCATTTATTTTAGAAAAATGGAAACAAAATAATGAAATAGTCAAATAGAGTGTATTGAATGAGTCAATAACAAATAAAGCAATGAAATAATCAAATAGGATAATTAAGTTCATAAGTACTTCTTTAATTCCTTTTTAATTAGAAATTTAAATTTGTATGACTTTTTTATTTTTTATAAGAATTGATGAAAGAAAAGTTAAAAAAAATTAATGCATTGTCAAATTGTGTGATTCGTATCAATGATATAAATTTGTACAAATTCCTTCATGTATCACTAAATACAAAGTTATTGAAAATTTATCTTATGACAAGAATCAGTAACAAAATTTTATCTGATTATAGGATTTAAATTGTAAATTAATCATAAGATTCTAATAATTATTATATAGATCTATAAAAAAATATATCAAAAATCAATTATTATCAGACTTTTTTTTTTTCTTTCCACACCAAGATGTTGCATTTAAAGTTTAGCCATCATTGACAACAAAACCTAGCCATGCATATATAAGAGATATTCCATATATGTAATTATAGCCAAGAAGATCTAAAGGAGAAATTTTAAAATAAATTCAACTTTGTTGTTCCACGCAAACCAAATATAAAGTCAACATGAAATTTGTAATGATATTTCTTTTAGTAAAGTTTTGTTTCTTTGGAGTGATGTTTAATGGTACCAATCAAGAGAATAATTAAAATCTTTAAAGGGGGAAGAAGGAAGGTTGAAGTTACTCATCTAACATGTAAACCTTGAATGTCTCTCTAATTTAACTTTTTATTTATCTTGATTATCATGAAGTAGAAAGACTAAGTTAAATAAAAATAAGAAAATATAAGTCTATTTTCCAACTAAAGAGAAATCATGCTTAATATCATATTATAATAAGTATAATTTTTTATTGTATATAAATTAAGGAAATGCTTAAATTTTACCTCTCTATTAATTAATTAACTGAAACATTAAACTAAAAAAATGAGCATATCTTATTTTTAATGTTTTAAGAACAGAAACGAACCAATTGGCTCAACTTGTCGGATCAAGAATCAATTAAACTTTGGTAAAATAAAAAGAGAAGTTATTAAGCTTTTGCTTCAAATATTATTAGTCAAATCACTATATTGAATTAAAGTTTAAAAAAAGAAAACAAATTTCTTAAAAAGAAAAACGGAAATTGAGGTCCGGTTTTGGTTTTGGGCTTTTGGCCCAGCATACACTAATCTGAAATCTGAATTCTCAATCAACTCCGCGCCGAAGTTTCATTTTTCCCTCTAACTTAACATTCACAAATTAACAAAAGCCGCCATCAACAAATTCATCAGTTTCAAAGGTGAAAACCAACATTCTGAAAATTTTCAAGTCCTCCCTCTTCCTAGTCCCATTGAACAATGAATATATACCATCACTCCACAAACCACAATCCATCACCCCACCACTTCTACATCTCTGTTCCTAAACAACAACGTTTTTGTGTCAATCAAATTTGTTACAAATGGACACTGCCAATGTCATTTCCGACCATAGTAACAAGGAGAATGTCCCTCCAACATGTAAGACCAAGACCCCAATTCATCACATCATGCCCACATCTTTCAAGAACATGAAGCGCACTAAGCGAATGCTCAAGAGGGTTCCTCTTGCTGACATCACCAATCTCTTCAATTCTGCTACTACCACCTTCACTCTTTCCCACCATCAACAAATTGGACTTTCTGCTCTTCCTAGAAGGACACTAATTCGTACCTCCAAAACATTGAGAATGGGTTTCAGATAGTTATTAATTGCCTTCAATTTTGTATTTCTTTCATTGTGCTGTTCATTTCAATTGCAATGGTAGAATTTGAGGATAGGTACAAATACTTTTGTTTCACTGCTGCTGCAATTTCCCTCCCTGTTGATGCCCTTCTTGAGGAAAATTTATCATTAATTGGAAATAATTGCAAAGAATTGCATTGTGTAACATTCTAGATGAAATCGTATATCTCGATGAATGTACTGCATCGTATCTATGTAGTTTATTTGTATACATATAGACACCACACAAAGAATAAAATTTTTAAATGTTGGCTTAGTATTTAGAATATTATGAGGGTTTTTGTGAGAAATGCTGCTCATTTACACCAATTTGACTTGTTACACAAATTTTCTGAATGAAAACTTTATGCGAAACAAATTGTCCTTACTTTCCACCAAACTTCTTGTCTATAATTTTGGTTTTAATATTTATTCAGTAAAATGTAAATTCGCGGATTTCTAATGAATTTGTCAGAATTGTTTTTTTCTTTTTTTTATCTGTAAAAAAAAAATATCAAGAACACTGTTTTTACACTGTAATGATTTATATAAAAATAAAAACAAAACAATAAGTAGAAGAAGAAAATTTTAATTCTAATACGTGAATCAACGGGGGAGTTATTCTCTTCAAATGCAATTTTGTATGGTAGTTTTTCCTTTAAGACACAAAATTAGGGACCTCATGCATGCGAAGCACAATAAAACCATATTAATATCCGCAGGGATATTGTGCATGCGAAACACAATATATAACTTTATTAATAGGGAATGCCGGTAATTT
>JAMLFT010011247.1:0-11188 GCA_026544285.1 Pachyrhizus erosus
TGCTGCTAGAAGTAAAGTTTGTGGGCTATCAGAACTCTCACCAGTATGTTGATACTGATTTTCTGCAATGTTTGCCTGCTGCAGGAATCTGCAATCTGCTACTTTGTTGCCAAACTTTCCACAATGGTAGCAACTGAAATTTGTTCTTTCTTGGTAGCTGATGCCTCTTCCTCTACTACGGTTGGTAGATCTGAAATTATTTCCACCTCTTCCTTGATTTGGTGGCCTGAAATTATTGTCTCTCCATTGATTGAAATTACCACGACCTCTTCCTTTGAAGCTACCACGACCTCTACCTCTAAAATTTATATTTCCACCTTCACGACCTCTACTGTCTTCACTTCGGTTAGATTATGCTACATTGGTAAAATTCACCTAGCTCTTCAAAGCTTCTTCATTTACTTTTTCAGTTTTCTCCAAGATTCTACTCACATGGCTTTCAATGCTACCTTGCAATTCTACAACTGTCATGGTGTCTGTATTGTGGGACTCAATTATTGTAGTCACCACATGATCAAATTTCATCGGCATGGTGCGTAAAATTTTCTCCACCACCTTGCTTTCAGGGATGTCTTCTCCATACACCCTCATCTTGTTGACAAGATTTGTTACCCGTGAAAAATATTGTTCCATGGTTTCTGAACTGGACATTTCATATCTTTCATATTCTCGACGCATGGATTGTAATTTGGATTTTTGGGCCTTTTCTACTCCTTTGTATGACAACTTCAAAATTTCCCACGCTTTTTTGGTTGTTTTGGCATTTTCTATTTTGCCAAAAATTGAATAATCTACTCCTTGGTGAATTTGTGATAGCGCCAACTGGTCCTTCCTTTGAGTAGCATCATCAGCTTCTTGTTGTAGGCTTGGTTCAATAAAGCTCCAAATATTGTGAGCTTTTAAATGGGTGGACATCAACAACGCCCAATAATTATAATCCAGTTTCCCATCTAATTTGGGATTAGACCAAATAATATTGTAATTTGTTACCATATCCCTCTCTTTAAACAAACTCAAAAATTTTGGTAAAGTGAGAACTTCTCTTGTTTCTCACACACTCAAAAAAAAAAAAGTCTTTAACATTGACCTTCTCACAAACTCACAAAACCAATGTTGAATCTAACCAGCTCTGATACCAATTTGTTATCAATTAAACATAATGTTTAAAAAAAACACACAAGAAACAGAGAAAGGAAATTAGAAATTTCTCACAATGTTTCTTTTACTCAATTCATTCACTTAGTTCAACTAACATGGCATACTGTCTTTTATAGCCATTACAAAGTAATATAATATTATTCTAGAAAACCCACTTAAGAAGAAATTAAAAAGGCTGGCCTTTTCAACTTGTGCAACAAATTGAACGATGCCTATATTTTTGTGCAGTGCCCACAATTACAGAAGTGTCAGTGTGGTTGTCTTCATGTTTATCCTATCATATTACATAATGTCTATAATTAATAAGTGCTTTGAGAAAAACAATGCAACTTGCATGCAATATGGTCCAATGAAATGTTTTTCGATCGGTCAAAGTTTCCAACTCTGGTAGCTTGAATTTATTACTAACAAATACAAAGAAGACCATCATTTCTTGGTTATATTATAATTAACAAATGTAGCAAACAGTTTTTCATAGAGGTAAGTAATGCTCACCTGCTTCAGCAAGATCGATCGCATGAATGTCCAAAATAGAATACCCACGCAAATTGCTTAACTTGGCATAACCAGTAAATGGATTGAACACAGTATGTGCGCTATTCTGGCTAATGAATGCCCTTATCTCTTTGTACCCTATGGACCCATCTCCATCAATGGCTGAACCATTAGCTACAGCAAACAATCCATGATTATCAGGGTTCTGCAAACGTCATGCATAGCCATGAGAGGGCAGACCATAACTATTTTTCTTGCAGGCCAACCGGATTGAATCCAATCTCTGATCACTCTATGTCCACTAACTTGTTCAGAGCATATAAAGCAGCAGATGGTGCTGTGATTGGGGTTCAGATTTGGTGTGTAGAAATATTTTCACCCAGTCGAAGCTGTTTGACATTTTCTCAATGGGGTATTTCGAAGAGGAGTAGTCGGGAGAGTGAACAGTACCCACTAAGCGCAAAGGTGGTTTCCCTAAGGTTCTAGACTCGTTAACCACAGTTCTCTCATCTCTGTGACGAGAGATGAGTGAAGCATAGTTGCCTTTGTCTGAACTAGTGGATGGATGAGCCAGATGAAGGTTAAAGACAGGGAAGTTGTGTGATCGGGCTAGATTGATTGCTGAATCAGTGAATGATTTCTAGTTACTGGATTGACTTGCCATTGTAGAAAAGGTTGGTGAATTAGAATCACCACCTCCCACGGATAAGAAGATGGTTCTAACAGAAGGGTTCGTTTGCTGAACGGTTTGGGTCAAGGTTGGTGAATTAGGTTAACTCACACTCATAATTACCCTTACTAAATGTTACTTTGAGTATATATAGTCTTGGAGTAAGACTTGGGTGGATAATAACCCAAATATGAAGTGTTGGACACACGCAATAAAAAATTGACACCTTATCTAAAATATTAAACTAAAATATATTGTTTATTCTCTTTCATTTTCTCTGGTTCGAAGCAAGTCCTTTTTCCTTTTATATGGTTCGAAGTCCTTTGTGTCTCTCACGCACGAAGCCCAATGCCTCCCGCCTCCATCTTTCTCTTTTGTCACTGTGCGTTCAAACATCTGCATTCTCTAGTGATGGTAATAACATTTTCTGCGCATCGAATGGTAGCCTTCGATAAAGCACAACGGTTCCAAGCGAAAATCGAATCTTTTACTTTTTGGCACCATCTTTCAATTTGTTACCCACTGTGGAGCAGTGGAGAGGCAATGTTGATGGTCCTCGTTGAGATGTTAGAGAACTTTGTGTGGTAAAAAATGAACTCAACTTTCATTTGTCGGAGGAATTTTGAACTTTCTGTTGGGAAATATATTTAAAATTAAAAAAATGAAACCAAAGGCATATGGTAACCAATATGTTTTTTTTTTTTCTGTTTTTTTAAGTGATTTAAACCTTATTTTTTAGGAACCTAGATCTTTTGTTGTTGAGAGAAATGTGATGGGTTGTTTTCCATGACCATATATTTCCAAATAGCAACATTTCTCTCTGGCATTTCAAAAAGCAGGTTCTTGACACTCTCAAGATTGCTCATTTCAAACTAGGCAATAACAATGACATTACAATAATGATGTTCCTTTTAGGCATTCATCAAATAGTACTACAAGAAGTTGAAGCTTACCAATTTTTGACTAAAGGTTGAGGAGATGATTGGGAATGAACTTGTTTGAAGAACACCTAGAAATTAATATCAAATAATGAAGCTAACAATTGTTTCAATGTCATGATATTTAGAAACATAAAGAAGCACCAAGTCACCTCTTGCATCAAGAGTTCGTTGAACAAAAAAGAGTTCTTAATGGTGGTGGGACTCTATTTTATGTACTTAGTAATATGGAGTCTGAGCAAAGAGTGTTTTGACGGAAATGGTGGGAAGAGATAAATGTGACGACGAAGAGAACAAGACGAAAATGTTTGAACAGGGTGAAGAAAATGTTTCATAGAATCAAAACATTTTTATTTTTTATTATAATTTTAATGGGGTGTCAAATTTTGATTGAATGTAACACTTAATGTTTGGTCGAACGCAGTGCGGCTAAACTCCTCGAGAGAAAATGAAGGATTAAATCAAGACGCGACACAAATGATAAAATATTAATAAAGCAAGATGTATATCAATCAAGTAGCTGAAATATCGATACCGCAAATTTGCGCTCGTTAGTATGTCATTATATATATATTTTTTGATTGATTTTTTACTTTTATCCAAAATCCAAAAATAAAAAATATATAACTATATTTTATTGACATGTTTATTTTAGTGTAATAAATAAAAGATAAATAATTATTTTATTCTATTATTACATTTAGATAAAAATATGAAAAAGTGATACTATGATAAACAGTGCAATTTGTTCAATATGAAACATGTTTATATACGATAAGATAATCTCGTATATAAGTTTATAAAGGTTATAGTAAAAATAATTATACATTTAATGATTTACACATATTAGTTTGTAAATAAATATATATGGCTTAAAAAATATCAAATACAATTTTAAAACATGATGGTAACTTTGTAAATAGTTTATGTCAAACAAATTAAAGTTTCAAAGATCTCTTAATATCTTAAAGCTTTAGATATGAATTTAATTCTTAAAAAAATAATGTTTTTTTATTTTGATATTTAGATTTTTTTTTATTTTGATTCTTGAAAGGTTATTACTCTATCTATCTCATTTTAATTTTCATGTAAAATAAAAAATTTATTCTAAAAACTTGTCATTTTAGTCTTTCAATATAATATTAATGATTTTTTTTTCATTTATAACCTTAATATATTTTTAAAATATTATTATCCATCATATTAAGTAAAATTAATTAAGACTAAAGTTAATTTGGTAAAAAAAATCATCTATTCAACAATTTTTTTATTTGTGTAAAAACATTTAGAATAATAATTAAAATAGAATAAAATTAATATTTTTTTTACTTTAGTCTCTTCTATCAAATAATGTTTTAAGTTTAAGGCTTATTATCTTTTAAATGATGACATAGTAACAACTTTGATATTTTAATAACTCATCATGTCATAATAAGACAATCACAAGTAAATTTTCTTATCAAACTATGTTTTTAAATCTCTTATTAACTAGTTTGATGTTATTAACTATTTTAAACATATAAAAATTTAAAAAAATAATTTAATGAAAAAAAATTACATGTGATTATTTTGTTAAATTCTTAAATGATATGATAAATCATTAAATTATTAAATTCTTTGTTATAATATTATTTAATATTGTTACTTAATAGCAAAAACTAAAAAAAATCTTCAAATAACTAAAAAAAATCTGAATAACTAAAATAAAAAAAATACTATTTTTAGATACCAAATTAATATTTATGTTTATCTTAAATATATGTAACTAAAAATATACAAAATACACTTTAGAAACACACAATCATAATGTAAATAGCCTTCGTCAAAATTAAATATAAAAGATTATGTCATACCCATGCAAGGTTAGGACAATGAATGATCGATTATTTTTAGTCTCTTAAATTTCTCTTAATCTTATTCTTTATCAACAAAAATAAAAATCGGCAAGTAGATTGAGCTTGACTAAACTAGCTCGGCTCAAGCCTAATATGATGTGAGCTTCTTCTGACTGAACTAAATTAAAAGTTCCACATTTAACCTAAACTCAAAACTAGGATCCAAACCCTATATTTTATCAAGTCCAAGCCTAACTGCCTAATCCTATCCATTTTGGATCCCCTGGTAGAAGCCAACCATGCTTGTAGTATAGGTTGGTAGGCCAATATCAAGGTGGTAGACAGTTAAGTTTTGACTGAACTGAAGTTGGTACAATCAGTTGTAAATCATGTTCAGAACAGTAAGATGGGATGGAAAAAATATGTAGGCCATAGCACGATTTTTTTTTTAAACAAAAATCATTAAAAATGCCATGACAAATAATTTTGGAGTAGCTTATCCAAAAAATACTGATAAAAAAAGAAAATAAACTATTTTTTTATCAGGTCCAATTATTATTTTTTGATAAACTATTTAACGTAAACCAAGGCAACTCCCTTGGTGACAGTTTTGGTAACATTAGCATAGCATGTCTATCTGGAGTATCATTCGTATGTCGTTCAAAGAGGGAATGGCTGTGTTTTATTGTACAACCTGGCGAAATCATAATTGCAATTTCCATTTGAACCCTCTATAAATTAAATGGCTCGTCCTTCATTTCCTGAATTTGTCGCATAATACATAGATCATGACCAAAATAGCTGATATTTGTAACATGGAAACTCAGTTTGCGAGCAAATACACATCTCACATGCCACCCCGGAGACTTTGGCTAGCCACAAGGCCATTCAACAAACACTCCCGAAGAAGAGGAATTCGAACTAGGAAGTTAGTGGTTGACAATAATAGAACTGTACCACGTAACCATGCATTGCCTATTTTGTCCCCAACGTCCACTATAAAACATGGGAAACCTAGGCATACCATAACTGTCACTTCCTAAAACAAAAAATTTCTCCTTCTCTTTTCACCCTCGCATGGTCGTCCAGGCCTGAGGGATGAAGCTCGACGGAGCTAGTTGAAAGAGAGGAGATAAAAAAAGAAATAAAGAAAAATATTTAGGAACTAGGAAGGGACACGTTCGTCTTTGACAACATGGCCTCCAACATCTCATTTGATGACCTCAAGAATGAGAATGTGGATCTTGTAAGGACAGAAAAATAAACTAACAGTGATAATGGGTTTTATTTCTTGTGAAAATTTATGCATCTTGTTATTAGTGTGATGTTTTGCATGTTATTATTTTCCCTGCAATGACGAGTTGTTACATTGTATGTATATATGTGCAGGAACACATTCCCATTGAGGAGGTTTTCAAGCAACTAAAATGTACCAGAGAGGGTCTCACATCAGCTGAAGGAGAGAAGAGGCTCCAAGTCTTTGGTCCCAACAAGCTAGAGGAGAAAAAAGATTGCAAGTTACTTAAGTTCTTGGGTTTTATGTGGAATCCACTGTCATGGGTCATGGAGGCTGCTGCTATCATGGCTATTGCATTGGCCAATGGAGGGGTAATTACAAATCTTTCTTCTCTCTATGTCTCGTGTTCATCTTTGACAGTGTCTTTATCTAACAAGAACTTGTAAATATATCAGGGCAAGCCACCGGATTGGCAAGATTTCACTGGTATTGTCGTGTTGCTCCTCATCAATTCAACCATTAGTTTCATTGAGGAAAACAACGCAGGCAATGCCGCAGCAGCTTTAATGGCTGGTCTTGCACCCAAAACCAAGGTAACATAACATTTGTCCATTCACTTCCATGCACACAGTTCAAATATAAATTGAGAAATTCTATGCACCCTAAAAATTTTAAGGGTTTTGGTATTTCCAAACTCGTTCAACTATTGTTTCAGAATACAACGGTACCAAAATCCTTAGATTTCTCTC
Source organism: Pachyrhizus erosus (assembly GCA_026544285.1). NCBI lineage: Eukaryota > Viridiplantae > Streptophyta > Magnoliopsida > Fabales > Fabaceae > Pachyrhizus > Pachyrhizus erosus. The sequence goes on from JAMLFT010011247.1 coordinate 7,083, forward strand.
CCATAACAACTCTCATATATTTCACATTCACCAACTAAAAAGAAGGAATCATTTTGTACATAGGTGTTGAGGAATGGAAAATGGAGTGAGGAGGAGGCAGCAATTTTGGTGCCAGGAGATTTGATCAGCATCAAGTTGGGAGATATTGTCCCAGCTGATGCTCGTCTCTTGGAGGGAGATCCCCTCAAGATTGATCAGTCTGCCCTCACTGGTGAGTCCTTACCAGTCACCAAGAACCCTGGTAGTGAGGTCTTCTCTGGCTCCACCTGCAAGCAAGGTGAGATAGAAGCTGTTGTTATTGCCACTGGTGTCCACACCTTCTTTGGCAAGGCTGCACATCTTGTGGATAGCACCAACAATGTTGGTCACTTCCAGAAGGTATATCTTTCTATAGCATTTAGTAAATATTACTTAATTGATTTCTTTGTTTGACAACTTTGGACTGATGTTTGGATACTTGATTGGCTTCTATTAGGTGTTGACATCCATTGGAAACTTCTGTATCTGCTCGATTGCTGTGGGGATGTTGATTGAGATTATTGTGATGTACCCTATCCAGCAAAGGGCTTACAGAGATGGTATTGACAATTTGTTGGTTCTTCTCATCGGAGGTATCCCAATTGCCATGCCAACAGTCTTGTCTGTGACCATGGCTATTGGATCTCACCGCTTGTCTGAGCAAGGAGCCATCACCAAGAGGATGACAGCCATTGAAGAAATGGCTGGGATGGATGTTCTCTGCAGTGACAAGACAGGAACTCTCACCCTTAACAAGCTCACTGTCGACAAGAGCTTAATTGAGGTAAATGACTAATGTGAATTATTTTATTTTCCTAAAATGTGATACCTTTGCACCAAAAGCTTCCATTTTGTTCTAATCAAGGTTATTTGTGAATGCAGGTATTCCCCACTGGCATGGACAAGGATACCCTTCTCTTGTATGCTGCCAGGGCTTCCAGGACTGAAAATCAGGATGCGATTGATGCTTCAATTGTTGGAATGTTGGGTGACCCCAAGGAGGTACTGATTAAGTTTCACATTGATTTTCTTTTTATGAACCTTGGTATTGTCTTGTGTTAACGTAAACCATGCAAAGTGGCTTAATTTTGTCAACGGGTCTATTTTCTGGCATCTCAGGCAAGAGCAGGAATCACTGAGGTGCATTTCTTGCCCTTCAACCCCGTGGACAAGCGCACAGCTATTACCTATATTGATGGTCAAGGCAACTGGCACAGAAGCAGCAAGGGTGCCCCTGAGCAAGTAAGGGATTCAACATAACCAATATGAGCCTATATACTAATATAACAATGAAATAACTGTTCTTTTAAAATATAACATATATGTAACTTCTGATATTCGACTAACCAATTTATATACATCAGATTATTGAGCTCTGTGGACTCCAAGGAGAGGTTTTGAAGAAGGCCCATAAAGTCATCGATGAGTATGCTAACCGTGGCCTGCGTTCATTGGGTGTTTCACGCCAGGTGAATAAAGTGTATAATATTACATGCATGAATTCACTGTTAAAAACCACAATTAGAAAATTCCCTTAACAAAACCTCTCTCCGTTTGTTTTCAGACTGTTTCAGAAAAGAGCAAGGAGAGTGCAGGAGACTCCTGGGAATTCCTGGGCCTCTTGCCCCTCTTTGACCCTCCAAGGCACGATAGTGCTGAGACTATTCGTCGTGCTCTTGACCTTGGTGTCAACGTTAAGATGATCACTGGTGACCAACTTGCCATTGGAAAAGAAACCGGTCGCAGACTTGGAATGGGCACCAACATGTACCCTTCATCCTCTCTTCTTGGTGATAGCAAGGACCCTGCCATTGCATCAATTCCAGTTGATGAACTCATTGAGAAGGCTGATGGATTTGCCGGAGTCTTCCCCGGTAATGACATCAATCTAGTTCGTGTTAAACTAAACTAATTAAAAATCACCTTAAATATTACTCTTAAACTAATTATTACTAACAAAAGTTTATAATCTTAACATACATATTATAATTAGATGAAAATATCATTACAATTTTTTATTGAATAACAATATATGATTCCACAACGGTGTCTATACAAATTATGATTAGATGATAGGATGAACAATTTTAATTAAATTCTAAAAGAAAACGAAATTCCCTAAGGAAACAACAAACTGATTATTCATATGTGGCATGCAGAGCACAAATATGAGATTGTAAAGAGGTTGCAGGATAAAAAGCATATTTGTGGAATGACTGGAGATGGTGTGAACGATGCCCCAGCACTGAAGAAGGCAGACATTGGTATTGCCGTGGCTGATGCAACTGACGCAGCCAGAAGTGCCTCAGACATTGTTCTGACCGAGCCCGGACTCAGTGTGATCGTGAGTGCCGTGTTGACCAGCCGAGCCATCTTCCAGAGAATGAAGAACTACACAATCTATGCCGTTTCCATCACCATCCGTATTGTGTTTGGATTCATGCTCGTTGCTCTTATCTGGAAGTTTGACTTCTCACCTTTCATGGTCCTCATCATCGCTATCTTGAACGATGGAACCATCATGACCATCTCCAAGGACAGGGTGAAGCCTTCTCCTCTGCCTGATTCATGGAAGCTCAAAGAGATCTTCGCCACCGGAATTGTTCTTGGAGCTTACATGGCCATCATCACTGTTGTGTTCTTCTTTTTGGTTCATGACACCGATTTCTTCCCTGTAAGTGCTAATCCCGTTGTCGAATAAATTAATACACAACTTATCATATACAACTATGACATGACATGCAAGTATGTTTTTCTTTCAGAGAACCTTTGGTGTCAAGCCAATTGCAGACAGTGAGGAGCAGCTTAACTCAGCTCTCTACCTTCAAGTGAGTATTATTAGTCAAGCTCTCATCTTCGTGACCAGGTCAAGGAGCTGGTCTTATGTTGAATGCCCTGGCATTTTGCTTATCACAGCCTTCTTTGCTGCACAGTTGGTTAGTGAACTTTCTGAAAACATGCTCCATAAAAAACAAAGGAAATCAATCATCAAAGAAAATAAATATATATCTGGTTTTAACTCGGGAACTGGTGAACTGAACTCAGGTGGCCACTGTGATTGCTGTGTATGCACATTGGGACTTTGCCAGAATCAACGGAGTTGGTTGGGGATGGGCAGGAGCAATCTGGGTCTTCAGCATTATTACCTACATTCCTCTTGACATCCTCAAGTTCCTTATCCGCTTGGGGTTATCAGGAAGGGCATGGGACAACATGCTTGAGAACAAGGTCTAGAAACATTCTCAAATGACCTAACTTCCTTTTTAGAAACTAGTCTTCAAGTTAAGCCAATTTACTTCATTATTGTTGTTGTTGCTTCTCACTGCTGCATGCAATGCTTGTGATGATGTATAGACTGCTTTCACAACAAAGAAGGACTATGGAAAGGGAGAGAGGGAAGCTCAATGGGCCGTAGCTCAGCGCACACTGCATGGTCTCCAAGTTGGAGAGTCCAACAAGGGCAACCAACATGAGCAGTCAGAAATTGCCGAGCAGGCTAGGAAACGTGCTGAGGCTGCCAGGTTCTCCTCCCAAACTTAATGCATGCATGCATGCATGTCCAATGATGTCATAATCATAGATCAGCAAAATAAAATAGTCTGTTGTTGAATTTCAATATGTAGTGTTGTTATGTCTATGCTTATTGTGTCGAAATGTGCAGGTTGAGGGAGCTCCACACACTCAAGGGACATGTTGAATCTGTGGTGAAGTTGAAGGGTATTGACATTGATACCATCCAGCAACACTACACACTCTAAATGAATCTCAAGGAACAAGAAATATTTATTGGCTATCGATGAAGACGGGATCAGAGCCTGATGGAACAGATAAAACGATGTATCTTGGGCTTATATACCCACTCTTCCCTTCAGCATAGAGGCCACACAATTTTATGTACGGGGCAGGTGTTGTACCTATTTTTTTTTTTTCTCATGTACCATTAATAAAAAGAAAAATAGTAAAGGATACTTGATACTTTATATCTAAATATATACTTGCCCCCGATTCAATTAAATTATAATTATTTTAAATTTCTATTTTTATTTAATAATTACATAAAAAAATATGTATATTAATAAAATTATTTT
>JAMLFT010011248.1:0-11236 GCA_026544285.1 Pachyrhizus erosus
ATATATGTATATAAGCTAAGAATAATATTTGAAATAACAAAATTAAATTTTGGAAATTTTCTGTATATTATTTAAAATTCCTGTAGAAAATTACAAGATTGTTCTTGATTGATTATGAGGGCTCAACCAATATCAATTTAGATTAGAAAAAATCTAGAAAATTAACTAAGTGATATTTTTAAATAGGGAATTATCTATATATTTTATTTCATTTTATTTCAATTTTTATATATATTTTAATTAAATTTCTAATTTTGTACCTAATTTAATTATAAAGTGACAAAACTTTATTGGTACGCCCAATTATTAATTTCATCCAGCCATAAGAGAGTGCCACATCTCTTATTTAATTACCATAGGTTGAAGATAATGGCAAGGATTTTACCTTAAATAAAATTACTTTTAACTTAATTATTAACCATTTATTTAATTAAAACACGTGTTGAATTTGTTTATCACATGCTTAAACTTAGAGGTTAAGTAACTAAACAAACTAATTGTTTTCCATTTTACATAAGGATAAGTTATAGTCAGCTATGGAAATAACAAGCCTTTTAGTTTAATTTTATTAACTTTCACTAATATTTTTTAGCCATCAATTTTCTAGCTGAAAGTTAGCACATTATTAACCATAAATTTAAACTTGCCATTATTAATGCTTCATAAAACCACAAACTTACATTCATTTTCTCTCATTTTCATGTTGCACAGGCAGAAACCACAAACACTTCCACTTTCTTTCTTTCTCCAAAGAATCAAAGTGTTCGAGTAAGGTTCAATCTACTAGTTTGATATCCTCCACCAAGGCTTAAGATAATGCTTGAAGACTCCATTAAAACACTTGCATTAGGATAAAGACGAATAAAGTATTTAATTCCCAAGAATTTTGTGGTACTAATGGTCATTAAGATTATGAATTATCTAACAATGCATTATATGTATAGATGTACAGTCTTAAAATTATTTAATTCATACCATTTTCTACAAATTGCTTTGAAAAAAGAAAATATGTTTTCTAAGAAGATATACACATCTTTGAAACCTTAGGTGTTTTCAAGCTAAACAACCAAATTTTGGTTTTAATGCAAAAGCATCCAAATGTATGTTTTTCAATTAGACCATCCAATACTTGCTTTCTATAAAGAGCGTCCAAGTGTGTTTATAGACTAAACTTTTTAATTGGACACTTTTTCTTCGTACTCAGTGTATTAACCCTGGCGGACGATATGTTTTTATATAACAATCACATAAATGTTTTTGAGAATTGACTAAGTGTTTTAACGTGATTGACAAAACTGCAAGGTCCTTTAAAAAATCGTTTCATTAATTCAAAAGGTTAAAGTTCTAAACATAAGTGCTCTTGAGACCATGAAAATAGGTCAACTTATAAGCTAAAGCCTTGTGTTGCACGATAAAGAGAAAAATTCATAAACAACTTTCATTCTTGTTAAACAAGTACAATATACCCTTTAGATAAACTACCCGTTAAACTGTCTATTGTCTTGTCTTTCTTCTTTAAAAAATTAAGACAAATCTTTTAAGTAAGCTTTTGCCTATTTGGTTTTTAGTTTTTTCGTCATTGTAGACCTTTCACTTGATGTATTTTTTACATTTTTTTATTGTATTTCTCTTATATTTGAAATGTACTTATATTATTTGTCTTAAGTTAAAAGTGTTGTGAGATCCTTTTAATTGTGAGACACTATTAGACATGTAGTTAGTTAGGAATTAAGCAAAAGATTGTTAATAGTTTGTTACTAGTTGATTACTTGTTTACTCTCTATAAATTATCTCGAAGACTTAATGTAATCACCTTTCTCATTAATATATTTATATTTCTCAGTTTTGTAAATTTTCTGTAATTCTCTCGACTCCCGTATGTTTAACCATCATTCATAATTTGATGCATATTTGCATTCTGTTCAACTAGTTAAAAGTGACGAACTCACAAATTCAACTAAAATAAGATACCCATTGATGATGTAGCAATATGCATTAAAAAATTTAATAGCCATGAATATTATAACTTAGGCTTCAACTTTTATATATTATAAAGGTGTAATACATCAGTAACTTTTGATACCTTTTGCAAATTTTTAATTAGTTCCTAAATTAAAAAAACTCTAATTGAGTTCTTAATCTTCAACAATTTTTGTAATTGACTTCTTAGATTTAGTAAAATTGTTACACATTATTATTTTTCTTGCGTTTTCAACTCGTCATAAACTAACTCTAAAAATTTAATTACAAAAAACTGTAAAAGGTCCAAGACCTATTGATGTATTAAGCGTGTTATAAATAAAAATAAATCTTATTTTGCAAGCTTTTTATTTTATTTTCTCGTAATACTAGATTTTTTTTTTTTTGGGGAAAGCTTTGAGAGGTTTTACTTATACAATTGAAAAGAAGTTAAAATTTTAAAGAAGATTCAAATAAATGAAATTCAATAAAGTAAATTAAATATCCGTTGACATTCATTTGCATCCCTTATCACTTTATCACCAAGTTTCATTGCGGCTGTGGTTGGCTTGTAGATAGAGCCACCATATTTGCATTCCATTCGCGCAATTTAAAGTGAAGGAGGCAAACCATAGTGGGAAGACGATGAGAACAAGATTGCGTGGAAGGGAACAATCTCATCGAGTGAGTTTTGGTTCAAGTTTTAAACATCGAACTTTATAGGTCAAAAGAGAGAAAGGAGAAAAGAAAATCTTTTTATTTCTTTTTCCTGTTCACTTTCTTCTTTTCCCGTTTGTACTCATGATTTGTTAACAACATGGAAAAGCGTGCGTTACCTTATAATATATATGGAGAATGAAGATAATTTTGGTAGTATTATTTTTATTTTTTTTGGTGAAAATTTTGTTAGTAATCTAATGTTTTCCCTTTTCCTTTTTATCCTCTCTTTTCGTAGCTGGGGCTTCTTGTTGGGGACAAGAGATAAAGGTAAATTGCTCGAGAAGGTTGATTCCATGTGAAGATAATTTCATTAGTTCCCAACCGAGAGATGCTTTTGCCACTTTGATTGTGTTCATGTCATGTTGCACTAAAATAAAATAAAAAATATCATATGTTAATGATAAAAATTAGTCATTAGCTTTGTAATATAATATGCTTTAATTAAGAACGACTTGATAATATAAATATTACAAGTCTATACTAATAACATATATAGACATTGAAAGGTGTAACAAACAACATGACATACTGTTTGTCTAAATATTTAATATTATACTATTAATAAAATTTCTCTTAAATAAAAAAACTACTCACAAAGATAAGCCTAATGATTTTAAAAAATTTAGCGTTGCTTACCAAGTAGACACATTTGTTCAACGTATAATATCAATTTCCTTCAAGGAATTAGGAGTCCAGTTGCGAATTTGGGTAGGGCATAATCGAATAGTGCCAAAGCTACGTATCATAAGCATAGAAAGCAACAAAAAAGGTAAGGAGAAGAAAATAAAGTAAGCCAAGCGTGAGAGGAAAAGGTTAAGGCTAGAAGGTTGTTATTTCTCAAGTGTTTAAGGCTAAGGAAAACTTTAATTATTCCCGTTGTTAATTACTTTAAGAAACGTAAACCAGAATGAAACTAATCCAGTTTGAGCAATATTATCTACACGATAAAAGATTTTTATAATCTTAATTTTATTTTCTATTAAAATTTAATACACTTTTTGCTGTTATATTTATTAAAAATAATATGATTTTAGTCTTTCATCAAGAAGTAAAATTACGTGTTCTTGAATAAATATACAAAATTTTAAAATATTAAATTTTTTACAAAATTAAAACTAACATTATGAAAATTTAGAAGAATTAAAAACATACAGCACAGTAATTACAAATTTTTAATGATTGTGAATAAGCTCACACAATTAGTTCACTCAAACTCTCGTTTGATGAACTGTGGGAGTGTGAATAATTGTGTGTCTACAATAATGACGTAACAGAAATCATTTTTAAAGCATTATTCTTAGGATTGTAAAGTCTAAGTTTTGATGTCATTAACCAAAACCAATAAAGACAGGAGATGAGTCAATTATTTGTTGAATTGGAAGCAAGAAGTGACGTATCTTTGGAATAATCGATATGCCATGACATTTTTAGTTAATCAAATTCTCCATTTCCAATCAACTGTTGAAGAGATTGTCTATCTAAGTCATAGCCACCGGCACTAGAAATTGCAACATGATTTACAAAGCAAAAGAGACTTGGAAGTTGTCCAGTTAAAACCTGTCCAACAAGAATCTGATTGATGTAGCTAGCATGAGCTTGCTACGCAGAAAAGGTCCTACCATGATCCAAATTCATGCATATAATCTCTCAAAAGTGAGAACAAGGTCATGTGAGAGGGTGAAGCAGTGCAAGACCATGCACCAAAGGAAGGGATGAGGAGGGGGTGGGTATGAAGAAGACGGTGGTTTGTTTGGCAGCTGTCTTTTGTCTTAGAAATTGGGGCACGTGATGGTCACTGGGGTCCCCCACGAATGTCTGTCTTCGATCCCTCCAAATATTTAATCAACAACAATCTTAGCCTCTCATATCTAATTCTATTAGCATCACTTAGTCACTCAGGCTACATTAATGCATGAAAAAAGTTTGTCAAATTCCAAACTAGAAAATTGGGCCTAGAGCATAACATTAAATGCACAAACATAGGTGGATGGAACTATACCACTCGAATTATGCAGTTATCTTGGGTACTATTTGGTGCTTTGGTAAATTAATTGAATCACTAATTGGCAATGGGTCCTTTGTGAGGGTTATGGAGAGGGAGTGTTATGATGTTATCCATTCACAGCTAAGCTTGATAGGACCCAACTTTAGGTTGGGAATGAGTCAAGATGAATTGTTGGAAGACGTGGTAAGGCATTAACTCCAAAATTGCCCTTATCTTCCATATCTAAGTGGTACCCACTTTCTATTATACTTCCTCAAATGGGTCCCTATGATCTTCCCCACCATCCATTAGGCCACAGTTTGACAAAGGCCTCACTTTGACTACAGAGAATCCTGATTGGGCTTTCCTCCATCCAAATAATTATAATACACTCTTATTCTTTAAGGTAATGGACCTTTAACAACCTAATGTAACCGCAATAGTTTGAAAGGGAAAACTGAAGGGCTAGTGATGGCCACATAAATTCAAGTAAAATTTCAAAACGTTCTCATCACCCACCATGACTAATCAAGGTGATGTTATAGCAGGCTGTAGCATTGAATGGACTGATGGGAAATGAAATCTGGGTATTACTATTATCCCATTATGCCTTTAAATTCCTTAGTTTGTAGTCACTAGTTGTTGTTTCATCGATGTAAGCGCAATAAATTCTCTCCTTGGCAAACAGATAAGAGGATGACCCCATTGCAGCTGCAATTTGCACGGAACCTAGTGGGAAGAGGATAAGAGGCACTATTACCGAAAGGTTCTCGAATTAAATTCACACCTTTTGGTTCAAGGACCATCCTAAGGGTGCTACCATGCTAGTGTAAGACTTGCGCCAGCATTGTGTGATCAACCATCATAGCGACCAAATCACTGTCATTATATATATTCCCTTGGCCTTCTAATTCTCCAGTCAAATTTTGTAATAAACTTTCAATGCTTTTATGAACTCTTTCCATCATATATCTAAAGTTTTTTCTACTTATTTTAAAAGTTGTCAAATTAAGAATATTAATTATCAAAGAAGTAGGTACTACAGGAGCAGTCAAAATTTGCTCCAGATTTTTTGGTTATGCACACACATCTGTAGAAAATGAACTTCAGCCAGTCAACTGGAAATCTCTAAGCATGATTTTTGTGAGGAAGCAGAGCTACCAATGCCCATACATAGTACACACGTTAAGGGACCTCCATAGTATTATAAAGAATGTCTCAAATAGACATGCCACATGGCTACCAACCTAGCCTATATGATTTCAAGCCATAATATATATAACTATTCGTGAATTATATAATTACTACTTGTGCAACATAGTTTTATCATCAATCATATGATGAGCTTCATGTGTAGGTATGGCAACTACCCTACCAAGTCTCGTATGATATGATGATCATCTTAGTATCTATGAATATGTTAAATCCACCTATTATTGCTCATTATTGTTCAAATTCGAAGTGCTTAGGAGGTTCTTATTTTCAATTTCAAAATTTTTGTACACAAACCGAATCAGATTTGCCAGAATCCTAATATTATGTGTGTGTATATATATAAATATTGACTGTGCTAGGCTGCCAGCGCAAGAAACGCAAGCTACACAACATTTTAAATTGTAAAACCAATCATGGTCTAAAATCTAATACAAGTTGGTGGCATTTTTTATATGGAAAATGATCAAACCGTAGTAATATTTGGTTGTAATACGCCAAACAAAGTGGATTATACAGAATGGGCCACGTGCTTCTTCGAGCGGATATATTCCATCTCTGACTACCACCTGTCCCTAGCTGTTCAGTGCACATTGTGACCGTTTTCTGTTAACACTGAAGGACGTAATATGATTTTTGGGTGTCACGCTAGAAATGCTTGATTCCCTAAGAACCGAAGACAGAGAGAGAGATTATTGTCAACGCTAAACACAATTATTAGTATTATATAGTATTAATAACTGTTAACTGTGGATGACGTACAGACTCTTAAGCAAAGCAAGTTATTTGTATTGAGTTGGTGTATTAAGCTAATCAATAATTTTTCTCCAACACCATCCTCTCTGAATTCCTGTTCTACACAATTTATGAGAAGAAGGAAATTAAAGGAGAAAAAAAGTGATTATTATGTTCCTTATTTTTATTAACAAGAAGATGCAGAGTAAAACAATAGAAAATAAGAAAAATAGGAAACGTGTGGTTTATTATACTGATATAAACCATTAATTGATTTAGAACATGCTAGTGCCAACTTATTAATAATTAAATAAATGAGAAGGAGCAATTTCTTTAATAGAAGAAAAATGGACAGATTTTGACCATGATCAAACTGAAATGTGAACGTTACTCCTGAAACTGATTTAACATGGTAGATAGAGAACAAGTTTGGCACACCCACACATGACACACTACCAATGTTGCATGTTATTAGCACAAACACACACAAGCGAAGTAAAGTAAAAGCAAGTGGGCTAGCTAGGACGACCCACATGGCAGCCAACACTGAACCTCATGATTCTGAGAAACCTCTGACCCAAAAAAAAAAAACCAAAAGTCTATGATTTACCATCGAAAACTTCGCGTGAATCAGTGTAACAAACCATGTCATAACAAGATGTGGCAGCTCCATTTTCGGCGTGTACTGAGGGACACCCAATTGCTTCCCTCAAATCAACATTCATTACCCTTTGGTCTCTCATCACTCACTCTCACAAACAACACTAAATTATTATTATTATTATAGGATATTTATTCTCGCTGCAATTATGTGGGAAAAGCCATGCCACAAGGTTCTGGACCATGACTCACCTCACATGCTATTGTATGCCTAAAGTTAAGCAACTACCAATTTTCCTTAACCCGACGCGTATTTGTTTTAAGTTTCTTTGAAAATATATAAAAAATTTCTAGTAACTGCTGAGTTTGGGTCTAGGAATGTGAATTGAAGTGACGTTGTCAGTTATAAAGCAACTGACAATTCCTTTATTAAATCCCTCCCCTTCAGCACTCTCTCTGTTCAACATATAACCAGGGAATGATTTAAAAGTCAACCTCTGCTTGCACGTCACCTTTGGAGATTTTAATGGTTAAATGAACATTTTGATTTCTATTTGTGTAAACGGTTTACTATTTAGTTTTTAAATATAGAAAAATGTAGCAATTATCTTTTGTCATATAATTAAATGATAAATTAATCCTAAATTTTATAATTTAATATTAAATTAATCTTTAAATACTATAGCTTAATGTCAAATAATTCTCACTGAAACTTAACAATATATAATTTTCACACTTTTTATACGTTCAGGTATTAAATCATAGCTTTTATTATTATAAAAACTAAATTATCATTAACTTATACATTCAATAATTAATCTAGTCACATACCCAAATTTTAACATAAGTTGCTTATGTTTGCTCGAAATAGTGTAGGATAATAGTGAAATTAGCAACCACTTAAAAGAACTGCGTAAATTTGCTTATATTTGCATATGTTAGTGCTCATTGTTTAACTTTGCTTAAAATGTTGTGAATTTAGCTAACTTCATCGTAAAGATTCCGAGGGAACTTGGATTTAAAGAAACAAATTAAGCTGATATCTCCATTAGTTCAAGACAGTGAAATTAATAAGATAATAATTTCTTCTACCACTAAAGAAGAAGAAAAATGGTAGTATTTCGAAAACAAAAATCTTCATCAATAAAACGAAATTATAAATGTGCTAAAACAACTAGTTTCAACACAAATAAATAGTTGCAGAGTGCTAGTAATTCGATTACAAATATTATAAAGTATTTGTCCAAATTTTTAGATTATTTTTTTCATTTCCTTTCTTTCCTTCTTTCTTTTTTGAAAGGATAAGTTAGGCTAAACATAATTTTAAGAAAATAAGCTTTAACAAAAGCAACTTTTTTTAATGAAAAGTATGAAGAGAGAGAGTTTACAAAGGTTGCTTTTAGGAGCTTTCGATTTCTACTTTAAAAATTTTCTCCATCATTTCAAATTCCAGGATTTAAAAATACACTACCTAAGAAATTTCGCTTTAAACTTGAAAAATTATAAAAGTTTCAAACAGCTTTAACTTTAAATATAAGAAACTTTTAAAGTCTTGAAAAAGGCAGGCCAAATACAAATTAATTTGTTGGCATAGATATTACAAGTTTACATTAAAAAATAAAAGTATGATAACAATTAATTTTGTTGATATAAAAATTTAATATATGCTGTTAGTATTTTTCATCGTGCATCATATTATTAACGTGAATCTACAACTTTTATCTAAAAAAATTTAATGTTTGTTAGATAAAGAACATATTAATAGACACAATCCTAATGCTTAATTAACAATCTTTGTTAGTATGTGACTCTTAAGTATACATTATTTTGAATACAATTTTCAACACATCATTAGTTATTTGTTTATTCTGAAAAGGTCGATTTAGTTTCGTTATAGTAGATATTAGTAACGTTTTAAAGAGTATATTATCTTTATAAAATAATGAATCAACAAATAAAGGTGTGTTAAAAAAAGATGTTATCAACACTTTCCATCATTAGTAGGTTCTTTATAGGAAGTAAACAAGGAAAAAATAGTATTTGTCGTAAGCTGCAACAATTGATATCGAATGAGATGGAACTAGTGGAGCACAAAACCCACAAGACTTACTGTTTAAATGAGTGAAAGTTAGGTTATATATTGTGGAAGGTTTGAATAGAAGCACGTTTCACATGGAAGCAGTGTTGCTTCTCCGTTTTGGCTACCATTCGTACCTGCCAGCAGGCCATTAAGACATCATATACGGACATTACCATTACACCACGTGGCCCCAACGCACCCTTTGTGGCTCACTCATATATTTCGCTACCCACAACGGTATTTCCAAACGTGTTTTTGGCAATGTTGTTTAATCACCTCAGGAACTATAATTAAGCTACCTAAAAAACTATCTATTATATTGTCTCATAAAAAACTATCTATCATATTGTCATACCATGTGATCGTGAAAATGGTTAGTTTTTTTTTTTTTTCCCTTTTAAATTGCTACATTTAGAGTTATGCTGATTTTCTGTAAAAAAAAAAAAAAAAACTCTGAATGTATATATATATATATGTGTGTTCAAAAGATTATTAGACATTAAATGAAAATACTTCTCTTGACAAAAATTCGAATCTTGTTTTATTATGCTATGAGGACTAATCCCTTCTAATAAAAAATAATCTTCATAAATATAAAAAAAAAAATTTAACTATAAATCAATTCAAAATTATTCTATAGCTAAATTTTAAAGTAATTATCACAAAATTTATTGACTTCAATTATATCACAATTCATAGTTAGACGTTAGTGTGAAAAATATTTACACCATGCATTCTAATTAAATTCTTAAAAAATGAAATTGTAGCATAATTAGAATGTAACTTATGTGTTATACGTGTTTATAAATATAATTGAATATAAGAATATATATTCTAAATATTAGAAAATATTTTAATGATAATTTAAAAAATAAATTTAAACATAAAAAACTTGAATTTTAATCATTTTTAAAAATTAGATATATTATTGAAATATTATTTTAATGGAGATTTTAAAATATCTTTATATTTAATAATAACTGAAAAAATTTAATTGATGATTAAAACAATTAAGGAAACCTAAAATTACATTCGACTAATAAACTAATTAAATAGAAAAAATATTTATTTCATTTGATTATAAAGATTTTAAAAATAAAAATTTATAACTTATATATGTTTTTTGTCTCTAAAGTTGTGTTTGGATAAGTAATTTTAAAATTTTAGAGATTTTGAAATGTTTAAACTTTGAATTGCTTTAATTTATAATTTTTTCATGTTTAAGATTCTTTTTTTGGATAAATTAATTCAAATTTCATATATTTTAAAATTTTAATATGTACAAGACAATTTAATTTTCATTATATGTAAATTTTAAATTTTATTATGTGTATCAAGAAATATAGCTTAGTTGATTAAACATGATGTATGACTTATTATAAATTCTTGGTACATATTTTTTATTTTTATGGATAAAAAATCATTTTAAAATATGTATTTATCTATTTAAATTTTAATATTAAATTTTATTAAAATAAATATTAATTAATTTTTAAATATTTAATATTTAAAAATAATTTTAATATTAGATCATATTTAATAATTAAATAATTAAAAATATAAATATTAGAATATTAGAATAATAGAGACAAAAGAGAGAAGAGAAAGATAGAGAATACGAAAATGAGAGAGAAAGAAAGAATAAAGAGGAGAAATAAAGAAAAGGAAAGGGAGAGAGAGAAAAGGAAAGGGTAAGGAGAAGAGAAAGAAAAAGAAAGAAGAGAGAAAGAGATGGTGAAAAGAAAGAAGAGAAAAATATAGAATAAAGAGAGAAGAGATAAGAAAGATAAAGATGAGAGAAAGTAAATATAAAAATTTTAAATTCTTATCAAAGTAAGAATTTGAAGTTCTATATTTTTTTATAATCAAAATGATTTCATAAATAATTAAAAAAAAATTAAATTTTTCATTCAAACAACATATTTTAATTACAGATCGGAAGACAA
>JAMLFT010011249.1:0-11236 GCA_026544285.1 Pachyrhizus erosus
AAAATAATGAAATATTTTATATAAAAATAAGAATAAAATAATACTTAAATATTATTATCTAATCCAAAATAAAATAATTATCTTAAATATATTAAATAAAACTAAATTTAAAAAAAAGGACTAAATATGTTTTATTATTTTAATCTATCAGCAATTTATCTTTGTAAAATTCATGAGCATAATATTTTATTTTTTTTTGGGTATGGTTTTTTACCTACCAATTGCCAGCACAGTTTCGCCCAAGCACGCAGCTGCCTCGGCATCGACGTTAGTGGGACTGAAAGGAAAGATAGAAAATTCTGGACAAACATATATGAATGGTTATTTTTATTTTTTAAAATTGATCTTTTAATTTTTTAAAATTTTAAAATAGTTTCTTAACTTATTTAAATAATGATATATTAACCTTTTTATATTTATTATTTTTATTTGTGAACATAATTCCATTTTTTTTCGTTTGATTCAAGAAATAAAATCTATCTCTTTTTATTCATTATATGAAAATTATTTGAGAAAACTAATGTTTAAAATAAAAAAAATGTAAATGTGGTGAAAATTATATAAAAAGTGACTCTCTTAAATAATTAAACAAATTAATCATTTTTCATATATTTTTTTTATCTTGTTTAGGTTTATTTTTTTGTCCAAACCTCAGTTGGTAACCATAATTTTTATATAGATAAATTTTATGAAATAAGTTTTATATTGAAGAAAGATTCAAAGTCGTACTTAAAAATTGAAAATAGTAAATTTTAAGAAAGAATTTAACATGAAGTAAAGGGACATTTTAAAACTTTTAAAAATTAGAAGATCAATTTTAAAAACAAAAGTTAAGAGACCATTTACATAATTCAATCAATTTTAAAATATGTGTTAAATTTATTTTTTTTCTTGTTTCGTAGTCACATTCATTAAAAAAAGTATTATACAAGAATTTTTAATTTTTTTAAAAAACTTAAAGTTTGATATTAGTGCATGTTTTTTTTTTTTACATAATTAGTGCATGTTTGTAAACTATATCAAGTTTTATTTTTTTAAAATTGAATTTTTAGATAAAATTTTAGAGAATAATTAAACTTGATCACAAATTGCAGGGTGAGAGACAGATCCAAACATGGATGGTTAGGAGGTAACATATCAAAATTAAGGTGTTTGGATTTACACACACAAATTTGATTATAAAAAGAAAATATTTGTTAGTATGTTTTAAATTTTAAACTTTAGTTAAGTATTTTTATTTTTTTTTGACAAATGTTATTATATAATTTTTAATTCTCAAATAATTTATAATCAAAATAATATAAAGATGAGACTAGCAAAGTCTTGTAAATATAATTTTTTGAAATATCAATAATAAATTATAAAAAGGAAATTAAATAATATTCAAATAATTTTTTACTAAAAAAGAAAAAAATTACAACTATTTCCGCACACACAAAAAAGAAAATAGAATATTTATCTAAAAAGATAAAATATTATTATCTTTATAATAAACACTATAAAAGAATAATGAAATACTTTATAAAAAATAAGAATAAGATAATACTTAAATATCATTTTCTAATCCAAAATAAACCAATTATCTTAATATTATCAAATACATACATATATTATTAAATATGTATATATTAAAATTTTTAATATAAAGACCAAGGACCCTCAAGGTACAAGCTAGGTCCATCCCTATAAAATTAATTTTATTTTTAAATATATTTTGGGAATACATTTATCAGAAATTCAACCATATTCTTATATCCTATTTGATAAAATAGAGAAAAATAGAGTAAATAAAAATAAAATTGATGAATAAAAATAGATAAAAAAAGTAAAATAAAAATGATAAAGTAGGAGTTTAGAAATATACTAATTGTCTAATACATTATTTGTAATAGTAATTGCACAATGTGAAAATACAAGTTTTAAATAATTGAAAAACTAAAGAGAAGGAAATAAAATAAAAGAACCTTAATCTTATCATATATGAAAGGAAAGATGCAACAATTTTTTTAATAATGATAAAGATAATGAAAAAAATTACTCTCAAAAAATGGAAATAAAGGAATTATTGAGAATTTTAAAAGGTGTAAATACTTTTGATAGGTGATAAAAACAACTTTTAGCTACTGAGATGACTTGTGTAAAAAACTTTATATGAGATCTCATTAAATGTATCAAATTGGTAAATAATAATTTAAATTGGTAAGTTTTGGGTATTGTCATCTGTATACATCGAAGGCCAATTCACAATTTACAGAAGACAATTCTTAATAAGCAGGAAGACTATATAAGCAAATGAATTGGATAAAATTTTAATTAGATTATAATAGATAAATTAAAATTAAACCATTAATATATTTTGATTCATTAAAAATTCACTCAAAAAACCTAATCCATTCACGATTCATCAATAAAAAAATATTCAACTATCAATTACCATTTTTTTTTATAGATGTATATCCAATCAATTTATAAAATTATTTTTAAAAATTATATTGTAGATTTATAATAAATTATTTAATACTCTCCCTGCTCTCTCGCTATACACATTTGATCTTTTGTGTATTTTGTTAAAGTGTGCATGGTTTGATCGAAAATTTTCCCTGTTGTTCGACCGTACTTGATAGTGTGATGTTGGAAATATTTGATGGTAACGGTAATAAAAAAATTTGCTTAAATTTGTGTGAAAATGGGTGAAAAATTTAGCTGCTTTGATACACCAATATTGGGCCAAGAGAGAAATGAAACCCATTTGGTTTTTTGTTTGCATATGGAAGAAATTGGGTTGTATTGCAAGAAGTTGATGTACTGCAACGTGATGCTATGGGGAAAGAAAATAATACTCCAGTACATGTGTGGCTTTGGATTGTTAGTGTTTAGAAAAAAAAAAAACAAAGAAATCCATGGACCCAACTTATCTTTATTTAATTAATTTGAATTAGTGACAACACAAATTACCATTTCTAACATTAATCGAATTAACTACTATATAAATTATCTTTTTAATAATCAATAAATTAAATTAAATAATTTTATATTATAAATCATTATTGTAATCAATTACAAATTATCATTGATATCATTTTAAAAATAATTAATATAAAAATTAACATATCTATTATATGTAATTAAATAACAGTTTATGATCTACTTATCATACAAATAATTTATGATATAATAACAATTTATCATAAAAATTATTTTATAATAACACATTTATTATATATAATTAAAATAATTAGCATTATATATATAAAAATAAAAAAATCATTATTTATGATTAAATAACAGTTTAAAATTCTTTTACATTGTCAGTATATAATTTATTTTTTCTTGAGTTTGATTACCATCTACTTATCATACAAATTTAATCTTTTATTTCTTTCAATTATCTTATTCTTTTTATTTTTAAATTTAAACATTATTTTAAAATAAAATTATCAATAATTGTATATAATTTGTATTCTAATATAAAATGCTTATCATAAATGTAAACTTATTTATATGTCCAGAACATTAGGAATTTAATTGTAGTATAATTTATATGTTAAAAATATTTATTTATTTTAAGTTTTAATTATATAATATAATAATTTATTCTGCGAATAGCCTAATTAAGCTAAGTTACTAATAACATATTATGTTGGAAAACGTTTTAGTCAAAGTTTATTATATATGAAGTGTATTTGCAACAAAATTCACGTTATGTTTTTAATATGTTAAATAATAATTTGAGTAAATATAATAAAAAGTCTAACCGATAATTTTTTTATTTAAAAAAATTACAGTAATAATAAAGGATACGAAAAGGAAATTACAAAAGTTTATCAACATATTTTTCGCACAATAATCTAGCCAAGAAGATACATTATTGACGCTGATGAATAAATTTTTTTAAAATATTAAATTGTAAACTTGACCTTCCTAATAGTATTAAATTTAGATCAAACTAAGATTAAAAAAGATTATTTTTTTTTATTTGTAGAAATCAAACACATGTAGTAAAAATTTATAATAAAGTTAATTTGATTTTAACATTTCTAAATACAAATTTGATACTAACTAAATCGGGGATTATATTAACATAAAAACAATCCTAACAGTATTACCAAAAATAAAAAGAAATCCTAGTAGTACATTTTCGATATTACTTATAACTATTATATTATTGAGTAAAAGTTTATAAATTTTCCATTTAAAAGCACATCAAGATTATCTAGCAATACTTTGGTAAGGTTTTGTACAATAGCAAACAAAGGAAAATAATGCACACTAGTTAAGAAATAAAAAAAGCAACGTTTGTGTAAAAAAAATGTTCACTCTTTTGTAATTTTCAATACAACTCTAATAATAAAGAAAAATATATTTTAATTCCTTCATCAAGACATCGATTAACAAGACCATAAAAATAACCATAAACAGAATATTATAATGATTGCTATAGATTACAGAATATTTCATTACCATAGATTTTTTTTAATATAATATAAACGGTCATAAATGTGTGTTAATTAGATAATGAAAGAATAACATTGGTGCACTGCAGTCGCGTGTTCTGCCGTGTCCGACCTTTGATACCGGATTATCCTGGAACAGACATGGCTGTTTCCTATCCCAAGCTGCACATGCACAAGCTTCTCCCCCTCCCTCCTCTATTTCTCTACTCTAGTTCCAGGTAGTTTATGGGCTTATGCAAATATAATAATTTCATCCTTTAACCATGCACAGGGCAGAAGCACCCTTTTACATTTCACAAGGTATTTAATCATGTGGCTTCTCAGCAAGATGTTTTCATTGAGATATCACAGCTGGACAAGGTATTTAATAAAAAACTTTTGGTTTGTCATGGACCGGTTCCGGCAAAACCTATACAAAATTGACACACCTTCTCCAGGTACGCTAAGCTTAGAAAATTAGCATTCCTCATTACTGTTTCCGTATTGAACCTAGGGCTGAGATTTCGTGACTAAGGATGGTCTTGCTATTTAAATTATAAGAGTGAAAAAACTACACTGATAGTAGTCTGATACTAGTCAATACATGGATACCAATGACACTTTTAATATGACGGCCTGAGTATGCATGGTTCCAGTGAATTGATATCTATCAATAATTAGAAGCAGCCATCAAAGAGAAGGATGCAAACAGTTGGCTCTTGTATTTTTAACATGTTGGACAAACGCATTGGGGGATAGAACTAATTTTAAGAAACTTGATAAGGTATAGGATACTAGCATTACAATTAATGATGATCATAAACTAATTTTCTTTTCCACTAGCATATTTATATCCTGGGACAACCATTAAAGGACATTCATAGGTAAGGTTTACAGATGATTTTCTGATATGCTTGAGGGCTTCATATAATTATATTGTTTTATCACACCATGATATCTCGGTATGCAATTTGCTTTGACATATACTTCAGTTATACGAACCAAACTTATAATTTGCTAGTGTTGCAACATTAGTGGGGATTCCAAAACTTTGATGTTTGTGAACATCTCACCTGATCCATGTTCAACTGGAGGGTCACTTTACTCTCTTCCTTTTGCCGCTCAAGTCAATCAATGCCTGTGAGATTGGTATTCCGCGGCGTCAGACATCCATGCGAACCTTTAATTCTCGCTTGAGCTGCGGCTAAAAGAGGCGTGCTCTTAATCCGTAACCAATATAACTAGTATTTGTAAAGCTTTGGATAGGATAAAAGAAGTGTTAGCTTAACTTTTTGGAGTATGCTTGCCTTAGGAAATAAAGTAAAAAGAAATAAAAAGAGAAGTAATGAAAAGGAATAGAAAGTGAAATGATTTTCTAATTTTCTTTTAGACTGTATAAAAAATAAAAAAATACGTATATAAAAAAGACAAATATTTATAATAAAAATGTAAAATAAACAAAAATATGGATATTTAATCTTTTTGTTATTTAAACAAATTTTTCATCCTTTCTTTTTGAATTTGGACAAATCTGGGATATATTACCTTTTTTTATCATTTCTTTAGCGTTTAGTGCATTTTAAACAAAGAAAAAAACACAATGTATATTGTCATGTCAACATCATTAGTGTCGTGATAATAATTAATGTTGATTATTAGTCAATGAACAATAATGAATGTTTAACTATGAGAGAATAAAATTTGTGAAATTTTTAAAATAGAGGAAAAATGCAAAAGAAAATATGACAATTTACAAAATCATGAAAGTAGAACAAAATGTGCAATTAATCTTATAATTTTTTTATTAATAAAAAATAAAAACATAAAATAATTATTTACAAAATTTCACTTAATTTAAATGATATATATTATTTCTTACAATAAATTTTGGATTCAATTATTATCTATACTGATAATAAAAATGATTCTCATCTTTCATATATACATTTTTTTAGATTATTTTACCCTTTAACGGATTCTAAAAACTACATTCCAATCACAACTTTTAAAAACTACTCCCTTGGTCCTCTTTTATAAAAAAAAAAACTATTTTTATACATATTAAGAAATTTAATTAACTACATTAAATCTTATTAATTTTATAATATTTTTCCTAAGTTGTCCTATTATTTAAGAGAATCTTAGGAACTTAAAGTAAATAAAAATAGTTGAAAATACAAAAATAATAAAATAAATAATATTTTAAAAAATAACATCAAATAAAATAAAATATTTAAATTTTACTTATAAAATGGGACAAATAGAGTACCTCTTAATTATAAACGACCTTAATAATGACAAGATACAGGGTATCTGATTTGAACTAGTGTAGAAAATTGATTTACTGGAAGAGTCAATTTTGAGTTTAATTGTAATGTATTTTTATTGTAAAAATTTTATACTATAAATCAATCAATAATATAAATCAATCAATATTCATCTTAATGATAGTTTTAGAGTAATTATTATAAAACTTAATACATATATTATATATAATAATTTATGATTGAATAGTAATATAAAATATCATTATATTAGAATGTGTTTGTTTCATGAGTTAAAAATATATTCTAAAGAATATGAACTTAAAATGTAGTATTTTTATGTTCGTTGGCAGTTTAAAAAAAAAAAATATTCTTCTGTGTTGCATGTTTCTAAGAAACGGGTTATAACATGAGTTGTTTTATTTTTATTTTCATCATGGAAAGTGAATAAATTGTATTCCCCTACAAATGTGAAAAATTATTTTTAACCCACTAACAACTTCAATTTTAAATATTATTTTTATTTCAATTGTTTCATAACAACATTCTCAATAATCATAATCCTAAAAATAATATTTTAATTTTGTATTATTATAATGTGATAATTTTTGGCTAAAATTAGAATTGGTTCTTATAGAATATATTTGTGCTAAAAAAACTTATTCTTATTCTTCTGCTTTTTATTATTATCATTTACATAAAAATAAACAAAAAAAGCATATTCAGAATTAAAGAAAAAAAACAACTCTTTGAAGGAATAGGAAAATACTCTAATTATTTTTATGATACAACAAATTTGCATTCAAAATCTAACTTTAACGTCAAACTTCCAGCACATTTCATAAGAACTTATTGAAATAAAGTCATAGTCCAAAAAGAACAAAACCAATTTTAGGCCCACCAACGTCCTTTCTTCTCTTTTCTAATTTTCTCGATCGTTGTCTTAGTTTCTAATGTGTTCAGATAAACCAATAAAGATTTCGAGAATAAACTTTTGTTGTTACATATGTTTTGAACTTTTTCTATTAAAGTTATTTAAAGATAGACTTTAACCAATTGTTCAGCTTAATCATTAATTATACTTATGATGCATTTTGGACAGAAGAAAATAGTTTTATAACAAAAATTTCATATCAAAGGAATAAAGAAAAACATGCCCTCAGGAGGATAAACACATATTCAAACAAAGTGTGTCCGTTCCTTTTCAATTAATGTTAGAAACACATAAATTATAGTACCACAGAAATAAAATGAACATCTTTATTTGACATATGATTGTCCCATGAATTCATAATGACTTCCTAAATCAATTTTTTTCTTCCACCGATCCTTTTAGTGTCATATTGATTGTTATAAGAATAATTCTGAAATGAATATGTAATTTTTTTTTGGCTTAAATATGATTTGAGTTATTGAAAACAAGGTTTTTTTAATTTTATTCTTTTAATATTTTTCAATCTTTTAAAGATTTATTTTGTTTTAGATTTTATTATCAAGTAGAAATATTAAATGGTAGCATAACAATAATGTTAACAACTCACTAACTTATCACATTATTAATGCATTTGATAGGATAATTATGAGTAATTGTTTATGATAAATTGTGTTTTTAAATTTTTGTTTATTCAAAATAATTTATGACGTCAAATTAATTAATAAAAGAATCTAAATAAAGAAATTATAAAAAAATTAAATGTGACTCTCTTGTATAATTCTGTAACACTCCTTAAAAATATAACAAATTACTATCAATATCGTTATTACATTATCATATAAAATTATTACTTGACACTAAAAAATATCTTATTTTTTAAGAATCAAAATCATATATGTCATTTTATTCTTTTCAGAGTGTCAAATGTTAAAGCATATAAAAAATGACTCCAATACCACTTATCTCCCAACCATCCATATCTAAGGTAGAAATTACAACATTTTTAAGAAGAAAAAGTTGAAAGGGGCTTAACCTCCATTTGCTTCTAACTACCTTTTGTCTCTTTGCATGTTGACACCTAAAGCCTTTTGCACTTAACTCGTTCAAAATATGAGACATAATTGTAACATACTAAACAAAGGTTTATGGAGTTAACAAATCGAAATTTAGATATTTGTATCTACGTTTCTCTTTATTTATCATTTCAGAAGGATTACTACTGTACCCAAAGGAAAAAAAAAGGAAACTTTAACAATTAAAAAGCATTATAATTGGATTGTTGCATTATATTGCTAAAACAAAAATTTCAGCTTAGCTAAAGCATGTTTGTGAAACAATAGTAAGACATGCATGCAAAGTAAAATTAAACCAAAGGAAAATACCTTCTATATAACTAACAGTTAAATTATTGTTCTCAAAATTGTGTGTTTATTCGCTAAGTGATCCTTACATTTTTGTTTTTCTACACCAAATATAGATATGGACAACAAAAGAAGAAAAAAAACATATTTTACCCCTTAAAAATTTAGATTTTTCTAAAGAGAAATATTGCAATCAACCTAAACTTAGCTATCCAAAACCCCTATAAAATAAAGAACCATGTAATGCAATTTCAACTTAAGGGACAGAACCTTGAGATTCTTTTGGAAGACACCTTTAGTGTGGCAATAGCTTGCGCTGTCAAACAAGCCAGAAATTGTAGTTTAATTGGTT
The DNA here is from genome assembly GCA_026544285.1 of Pachyrhizus erosus. Classification (NCBI taxonomy): domain Eukaryota; kingdom Viridiplantae; phylum Streptophyta; class Magnoliopsida; order Fabales; family Fabaceae; genus Pachyrhizus; species Pachyrhizus erosus. Next base: position 9,345 of record JAMLFT010011249.1, read on the forward strand.
ATTACGGTCAATTCCTTTGTCAAAAAAGCCCTTTTAGATTATCAGAACAGGTGTTAGCATCACTGCACCTGTTAGCTTGAATGATGCTAATATACTATCAATAACATTAGTTTCTTTCATCCAAGCATATTTAGCTAGAAGCTGCCTTTGCTTCAATATTCAAAACTCGTAATGGATTTCAACCTTGATTTGAACATTTTTGCATTTGTCAATATTGATGGGTAATATGAGGAGTGTGATGATACTATTCTCAAAGATTGCCGCAATTCTAGGTTCTATACTAACCCTTTAAGGAGCAACTTTATCTTTGAAACTATTTGTAAAGAATCAGGAGAGGGAAGTTTAAGGATTAATTGTTGAAGTCTGTGAGATGAAAATGGCACTGTATAAATTATGAAGATAATTACATATGAAGGTTGGAGAATTTTATTGTCTTTCGATTTGCACTTAACAAGTGAGATCATGCAATATATTTATGATCATAAACACTCAACACATGCAATCACGCTACATCTTATAATCAAAACATTAGCTATACTAACGCCATAAATACAAAATGTAATTTAAAGTGCTATCAAAATAGATCAACACCCCCTGGTATACAGGTGTTGTGTTTTCCCTTACCTTGGTGTGATCATCATTGGAAGCAGCAAGAGCCATTGCTTGGGATTTAATGCCCCTCATGATTTCTGGCTTTAAGTTGCAAAGAACATAGACCTTTCAGTTCTGAAGAAAGTTGTTAGCATTAATTAATCAGTGATTGATAGTACTTGCACAACTTGTAATATTAACAAAATATGGAATTTCTGATTAGACAAAAACCTTCATTTCATCAAGTGGTATAAATTTGACAAGCCCACTGACACCAATTCTGGTCTGTTCTTCACCAACGTCAATCTCTTCAACATATAGTGAAACTGCATCAAGATGTTTTTCAGCATTTTTTATGAGGCCAACCAGGATATCAAGCCTTGAGATGGTAATATCTGGTTCAATAATTAGTCCTCAAGCGTATAGGTAACAAATCTAGAAAGTCACATACAACAAAAATTAGTCTGAAACAGACTGGCTGAGCAACCAATAGACACCGAGATGACCTCTAATAATGCCTTAGGTTAGGGTACTTACGCAATCATACCTGGACTCAATGCCTTTGTCCTTTTCCATGCTACGATTTTTGAAGTTAAAGCATCTGCCATTGCTATAGGCAAACAAAAGAAAATGAGAAAAAAAGACATTCTACATTAACACCAACAAAATCACAGTTAAGCAGCACACATGCGTATGTCAACAAATTAAAATATTGTCTTAACTTACAATTGTTCCACGAAATTCTCCTTTGAACAACAAAAAAGAAATGACCAGTACATACATACTCAGTGAAGAAGTATAACCTTATATGATTGAACCAAACACAATAAGGAAATAAATGAATTTGTTATTACAAGTAAAGCAGAGCCATATTTAATTTAGATTTAAGGTTATGAAGAAAACTAAAAGAAAGAAACACACCAAGTGAAGATGAGATCAGAGTAGAGACTTGGAGATGCTTCGCAAGTCTCACCGCCATAGAATTCGTTGTCGGCAACAACCTTCAAAAACGAACAACTGCAAGGGTTTAACCAAACACTCCTCACTCGAATGCAAGGTGTGGGTTTATGCAATCATTCGCCAAGATGTAAAAACCTGAGCAAATTGTAAGAACTGAAATGCACAAAATGAAGAAAAAATTGAATAAGATGCAAAAAAACTTGAATGAATCGCAGACGCAAACTATGAGAGTATAGGTGTGATGAGAAAACCTTGAATAAGAGTAAATTACACTTGTAAGATTTTAAAAATTATATAAATATTTTTTTATTTTTTATTTTTGCACTGATCTCTTTAATTTT
>JAMLFT010011250.1:0-11235 GCA_026544285.1 Pachyrhizus erosus
TTTTTTTTTTTTTTTTTTTATTTTTTTATTTTAATTTTTATCTATTATATAAGTAAAGAGAAAAAAAAAGAAAAGATTTATAAAATGGGGGGGGGGGGGGGTAATATAATTGGGGTGTATAGTGAATTTTGGTTGAAGGATTACGAAGAGGAATAAAAGACGCAAGTATGGGTAGTCTTTTTCTTGTTTAAGTTTCATGGATTTTTCATAAAAATTTTACCTTATTGTTTAGTTATTCCTAATGAGGGCTTGCAAGGAAAAAAATATTATTATGTTAGATAATTTTAATAGCATTATCTTTTATATACCTTTATTCTTGTCTTTTCCCTTTATCTATTCTCCCTTAGTAACTAGTCAATTGAATGCCCTTAGGGTTCTGCTAATAAATGTTTTGAAGGCATTGATGTGAACTAAAAATTTTGTTTTATTTTGTTTTTGTTTCTTCTATTGATTGCAAGTTGCAACATACATGGATTGAATTTTGAATATGTTTTTGTGCAGTTTGGTGTTTAGAATGATGCTGTGTTGGCTCTTGCAAAACATGAAAGTTCTTGCATAATTTAACTGACCACCTAGAGTTAGAATTCGCGATTTGACCTTATTCCATTTTTAGACTCGTTATGATGACAATTTTAAATGCCAAAATTTGATAATTTAATTAATCAATGAATATGTGCAGACTTTGGTATTATTTTCATTTCTTTTTTATTATATGGATTAGATTTTTAAATCATCTGGAACTCGTGGATTTCCTTTGTGTTTCTTTGTATCGGGGCTAAAAACACCATTTTGAGACCCCAAAATTTTCCAATTCTATATTATTCTGGACTTAAAGAATTTCCCTACATACTCATTATTTCCTTCTTAATTTGGATTTGTTAATTATTCTTGCTAATTAAACATTTTTTTAATCCCAATTTGAGAAGTTTTATGATTTACTGTTAAAAGATCTTTCATGTTATTACTAAAGACCTTACCTTATGTGAAAAGTTTAATAAGATGTATCTCTTGTTAACCGTTAGAGTTTAGGAGGTAGGGTGTAGGGTGTAGGATGTAAGATGTCAGATGTAGGATATAAGGTTAGTGATAAGGGTTTTTACAGTTTAGGGGTCTAGGGGTTTAGAAGTCTAAGTGACAATAAGTTTAAAGTAAGTGTGTATTTGTGTGTGTGTAAGTTTGTTTGTTTCTCTGTGTGTGTCTATGTGTGCCTTTGTGTGTGTGTGTTTCTGTGTGCGTGTGTATGTGTTTGTTTCTGTGTGAATTTGTGATAAGTTTTTAACATCTAAATGGTTACTATTCAAGATACTCAATGATTGTTTAATTTAAATTTTAACTAATAATTAAAATGCATCAAAATAAATATTTGAATTATAATTTTGAAGAGTCTTGACTATTGTATTTGTCAGATTCATGTTACCTATTAGAGTTTAAGAGGTAGGGCATAGTGTGTAGGATTTAGCGTGTAGGATATAAGGTGTAGGGCGTACGGTGTAGGATGTAGGATATAAGGTTTCTGATAAAGGTTTTTAGGGGTTTTATCGTTTAGGGGTTTAAAAGTCTAGGGGACTAGGAGTTTAAAGTTAAGGTTATTTTTTTTCCTTATTTGTTGTAGGAAGACTGTTATGATACGTTTCACGAACAGTTTCTATACGAAAACAAGAAGACAAATACTTGACCACGAGATCCCCTCCCACTTTCATCAAACAACTCAAGTAAGTTTGTGTATTTTCAATTAATAATCTATTTATGGTCGTGTAAGTACACGAGAAAATAATTCTTCAGCTTAGTATCCCCTAATGTTATTTTATTTCTCACTTCTCATGCAACATTAGTTACGAGATTCAAGAGGATAAAGGTCAAGTTGATGACAAATCTAATGATACTTAAGAGTAGAGAGATACTGATTATGCCTGAATGGGAAAGGTATATGTCCAAATTGATGTGTCTACCAAACCTTAAATTTTATATCTTTGGGACAAATCATTATGTGTGTTTATGTATGTGTGTATCTTTCTTGTGTGTTTGTGTGTGTGTTTATCTGTGTTTGTGTCTGTGTGTGCATGTGTCTTTGTCTTTGTTTGTGTCTTTGTGTGTTTGTTTTTTTGTGTTAGTCTTTATTTTTTAGTGTGTCTGTGCGTATGTGTTTGTGTGTGTAAATGTGTCTATTTCTATGTGTGTGTTTGTCTTTTTGTGTGTGTGGGTGTGTTGTATATGTTTGTGTTTGTGTGTGCCTCTATATGTGGATGTGTGTGTGCCTATATGTGTGAGTGGGTGTGTGCGTATATGTATGTTTGTTTCTGTCTGTGTGTCTATGCGTGTGTCTTTATCTGTGTTTGTGTCTTTGTGTGTGTCTGCTTCTGTGTGTTAGTGTGTATTTGTGTATGCGTAAGTGTGTTTGTTTCTCTGTGTGTGTATATGTATGCCTTTGTGTTTGTGTGTGCGTGTGCGCTTTTGTGTGTTTTTATCATAAGCTTTTTAACATATAAATGGTTACTATTCAAAATACTCATTTTTTGTTTAATTTTAATTTAAACTAATAATTGAAATGTATCAAAATAAATATTTGCATTATAGTTTTGAATAATCTTGACAATTGTATTTGTCAAATTTTTGTTACTTATTAAGGATTAAGAGGTAGGGCGTAGTGTGTAAGGTATAGTGTGTAGGGTTTAGAGTGTAAGGTTTAGGGTATAGGATATAAGTTGTAGGGTTTAGGGTGTAGGGTGTAGGGCCTAGGGTGTAGGATGTAGGATATAAGGCTTCCGGTAATGGTTTTTAGGGGTTTTACGGTTTAGGGGTTTAGAAGTCTAGGGACTAGAAGTTTAAAGTTAAGGTTATTTTCTTTCCTGATTTGTTACAGGAAGACTAATATGCTACATTTGACGGACAATTTCTATACCATGATAAGAAGACAAATTCTTGACCACGAGATCCCCTATCACTTTCATCAAACAACATAAGTAAGTTTGTGTATTTTTAATTAATAATCTATTTATGGTCGTGTAAGTACATGATAAAAAATTTCTTCATCTTAATATCCAGTAATGTTATTTTATTTCTCACTTCTCATGTAGCATTAGTGATTAGATTCAAGAGGATAAAGCTCAAGTTGATGGCTAATGATACTAAAGAGTAGAGAGATACTGATTATGCATCAATGGAAAAGGTATATGTCAAAATTGATGTGTCTACCAAACCTTTAATTATATATCTTTGGGACAAATCATTATGTGTGTTTATGTATATGTGTATCTTTGTTTGTGTTTTTGTGTGCGTTTGTTTGTGTTTGTGTCTGTGTGTTCTTATGTCTTTGTCTTTGTTTGTGTCTTTGTGTGTCTGCTTTTATGTGTCAGTCTCTATTTGTGAGTGTGCCTATGTGTCTGTGTTTATATGTTAAATGTGTCTATTTCTCTGTGTGTGTTTGTGTCTGTGTGTATGGGTGTGTTTTTTTTTGTGTGTGTGTATATGTTTGTGTTTTTTTGTGCCTCTATATGTGAATGTGTGTGCCTATATGTGTGGATGTGTGTGTGCACATATGTCTGTTTGTGCCTGTCTGTGCGTGTGTCTTTATCTATGCATGTGTCTGCTTTTGTGTGTCAGTGTGTATTTGTGTATGTGTAAGTGTGTTTGTTTCTCTCTATGTATATGTGTGCCTTTGTGTGTGTGTTTGTGTGTGCGTGTGTATGTGTGTGCTTTTGTGTGTTTTTATCATAAGTTTTTTAACATCTAAATGGTTATTATTCAAGATACTCATTTATTGTTTAATTTTAATTTAAACTATTAATTAAAATGTATCAAAATAAATATTTGAATTATAATTTTGAAGAGTCTTGACAAATGTACTTGTCAGATTTTTGTTACTTATTAGGGTTTAAGAGGTAGGGCGTATTGTGTAAGGTATAATGTGTAGGGTCTAGAGTGTAAGGTTTAGGGTGTAGGATATAAGTTGTAGGGTTTAGGGTGTAGGGTGTAGGGCATAAGGTGTAGGATGTAGGATATAAGGTTTCTGCTAATGGTTTTTAGGGGTTTTATGATTTAGTTGTTTAGAAGTCTAGGGAACTATGAGTTTTAAGTTAAGGTGATTTTCTTTCCTTATCTGTTGTAGGAAGACTGTTATGATACGTTTCACGAACAGTTTCTATACGAAAACAAGAAGACAAATACTTGACCACGAGATCCCCTCCCACTTTCATCAAACAACTCAAGTAAGTTTGTGTATTTTCAATTAATAATCTATTTATGGTCGTGTAAGTACACGAGAAAATAATTCTTCAGCTTAGTATCCCCTAATGTTATTTTATTTCTCACTTCTCATGCAACATTAGTTACGAGATTCAAGAGGATAAAGGTCAAGTTGATGACAAATCTAATGATACTTAAGAGTAGAGAGATACTGATTATGCTTGAATGGGAAAGGTATATGTCCAAATTGATGTGTCTACCAAACCTTAAATTTTATATCTTTGGCACAAATCCTTATGTGTGTTTATGTATGTGTATATCTTTCTTTGTGTGTTTGTGTGTGTGTTTGTGTCTGTGTGTGCTTGTGTCTATGTCCTTGTTTGTGTTTTTATATGTCAGTCTCTATTTGTGAGTGTGTCTGTGCGTGTCTTTGTGCTTGTCTCTGTATATGTAAATTTGTTTATTTCTCTGTGTGTTTGTGAGTGTGTGTATATGGGTGTGTTTTGTGTATGTGTGTGTGTTGTAGGAAGACTGATATGATACATTTGACGGATAGTTTCTATACAAAGACAAGAAGACAAATTCTTGACCACGAGATCCCCTAAAACTTTCATCAAACAACACAAGTAAGTTTGTGTATTTTCAATTAATAATCTATTTATGATCATGCAAGTACACGATAAAATAATTCTTCATCTTAGTATCCACTAATGTTATTTTATTTCTCACTTCTCATGTTGCATTATTAACGAGATTCAAGAGGATAGAGGTCAAGTTGTTGGCGAATCTAATGATACTTAAGAGTAGAGAGATACTGATTATGCCTCGATGGAAAAGGTATATGTCCAAATTGATGCGTCTTCCAATTCTTTAATTTTATATCTTTGGGAAAAATCATTATGTGTGTTTATGTATTTGTGTATCTTTGTCTGTGTGTTTGTGTATGCTTTTGTCTATGTTTGTGTATGTGTGTGTGTGTCTTTGTCTTTGTTTGTGTCTTTGTGTGTCTACTTTTGTGCTTTAGTCTTTGTTTGTGAGTGTCTATGTGTGTGTAAGTGTGTCAATTTCTCTGTGTGTGTATGGGTGTTTTTTTTGTGTGTTTGTATTTGTGTGTGTTGTGTGGATGTGTGTGTGCGTATATGTGTGTTTATGTTTGTTTGTGCACGTGTCTGTATCTATGTATATGTCTTTGTGTCTAAATGTCTATCTGTGCATGAGTTTTTATCTATGTATCTGTCTTTGTGTGTGTCTGTCTTTGTGTGTTTATGTCTGTTTATGCGTATGTCTTTATCTATGTATCTGTCTTTGTACGTGTAAGTGTGTTTGTTTCTCTATGTGTGCCTTTATGTGTCACGTTTGTGTGTAAAACTTTGTTTGTGAGTGCATCTATGTGTGTTTCTCTTTGTGTGTGTAAGTGTGTCAATTTCTTTGTGTGTGTTTGTGTCTGTGTGTGTATGGGTGTGTTTTTGTGTGTGTGTCTGTATGTTTGTTTTGGTGTGTGCCTCTATGTGTGGATGTTTGTGTGTGTATATGTGTGTTTGTGTCTATCTATGCATTTCATTTTATCTGTGTCTGTGTGTTTGTGTGTTTGCTTCTTTGTGTCAGTGTGTATTTATGTGTGTGTAAGTCTTTTTGTTTCTTTGTGTGTCTATTTGTGCCTTTGTGTGTGTGTGATTGTGTGTGTGTCTTTTTGTGTGCTTTTATCATAGGTGTTTTAACATCTAACTGATTACTATTTAAGATACTCAATTATTGTTTAATTTTAATTTAAACTAATAAGTAAAATGTATAAAAATAAATTTTTGCATTATAATTTTGAAGAGTCTTGACAATTGTATTTGTCAGATTCTTGTTACCTATTAGGTTTAAGAGGTAGGGCATAGTTTGTAGGGTATGTGTGTAGGGTTTAGGGTGTAGGATATAAGGTGTAAGAGGGTTTAGGGTGTAGGGTGTAAGATGTAGGATATAAAGTTTATGATAATGGTGTTTAGGGGTTTAGAAGTCTAGGGGACTTGGAATTTAAAGTTAAGGTTATTTTCTTTTATTATCTACTGTAGGAATATTAACATGATACTTTTGATGGTCAGTTTCTATACAAAAACAAGAAGGTAATTTTTAGACCACAAGATTCATCTAACACTTTTGTCAACGACCACAAGTAAGTTTGTTTATTTTCAATTAAAAATCTTTTATGTTTGTGTAAGTACTCAATAAAATAATTTTTCATCTTAGTCTCCACTAATATTATTTTATTTCTCTCTTCTCATTTAGTATTAGTGACGAGATTCAAGAGGATAGAAGTCAAGTTAATGGCAAATGCAATGGTACTTAAGAGTAGAGAGATACTTATCATGCCTCAATGGAAAAGGGTATATGTCAAAATCGATGCGACTTCCAAACCTTTAATTCTATATTAGTATGACAAATCATTATTCCTCTATGATGTGGATTTATTTTGCTTGCTTTTAGAGGTTATTTATCGTGTTATAACTATGTTTTTATCATAAGTTTTTGAACATCTAAATATTCATTATTCAAGATACTCAGTTATTGTTTAATTTTAATTTTAACTAATAATTCAAATGTATCAAATTAAATATTTGCATTATAATTTTGAAGAATGTTGACAGTTGTACGTGTCTGATTCTTGTTACCCATTGTAGTTTAAGATGTAGCATGTAGTGTGTATGGTTTAGGGTTTAGGGTGTAGGATGTAGGTTGTAGGATTTAGTGTGTAGGATTTAGAGTGTAGGGTGTAAGGTGTAGGATATAGAGATAGTTATAAAGGTTTTTAGGGGTTTTACGGTTTAGCAGTATAAGGCTTCCAAATTGATGCATCTCCCAAACCTTTAAATTTATATCCTTGGGACAAATCATTATGTGTGTTTATGTATATGTGTATGTTTGTGTGTGCATTTGTCTATGTTTGTGTTGTGTGTGCATGTGTATTTGTCTTTGTTTGTGTCTTTGTGTGTCAGTCTCTGTTTGTGAGTGTGTCTATGTGTATGTAAGTGTTTCTATTTCTCTATGTGTTTGTTTGTGTGTGTATGAGTGTGTTTTGTGCGGTGTGTGTGTTTGTGTATGCCTCTATGTGTGCATGTGCATGTGCGTATATTGGTGTTTGTCTGTGTGTGTGTCTTTATCTATGTCTGTGTGATTGCGTGTGTCTGCTTCTGTGTGTCAGTGTGTTTTTATGTGTGTATAAGTGTGTTTGTTTCTCTTTGTGTCTCTATGTGCGCTTTTGTGTATGTGTGTTTGTCTATGGGTGTGTATGTGTGTGTTTTTGTTTGTTTTTATCATAAGTTTTTGAACATCTAAATGATTACTTTTCAAAATACTCAATTATTGTTTAATTTTAATTTAACTAATAATTGAAATGTATCAAAATAAATATTTGCATTAGAATTTTGAAGAGTCTTCACAACTATACAAAATATTTGTATTATTGTTATTTTTTTATTTTTAAATACAAAATGCTAATGCTTTATAGATAATTAGGAAATAAAGGAATACTGTCTACCCTAGATGATATATACAAAGAATAGAAAATATTCTATTCTAAATTACGAACCTTTAATATTTACAACAGATTTTCAATATCAATACTGTAAACCAGTCCCTTTTGATTTCATCTCCTACTACCTATCACTACAGTGATCTGTAGTGCTTGAGCCTACACTCCTATACATCCTCAAATTCAGTGAGGTTGACAAAGAGCAAATCTGTGCCAATCACTCTGAACTTGTCCCTTAAGATAGAGAACTAAAGAGTTGACAGCCTTGGTTAGAATGTCTTCATTCTGGCCTGAAGTAGTATAGCGAGTGACTGAGAGACTCTTGTTAAGCACCTTCTCTCGAACAAAAAAGATATGCTTGGTCATTTCATGTGGAACTTCATTATGAGAGGGGGACACTAATCAGTTTGTTGCATAAAAGGATGGGAATTTGGATGGGAATTAGTAGTTTAGTTAGAACTGATTGCAGCCAAAGGAGTTCAGCAGTGTTGGCCAGACTGCAGAATTCATCTTCAACGCTGAATTGAGCTGCTAAATTATGTTTCTTGGATCACTAGCAGGCCAAATTTTGGCCGCAATCTTAAGCTACCATCAGCATCACTAAATGCTATAAGCTAGACTACTTGTATGATTTGCCTTTTGCAGCTAAGGCTGAGCATCAACCGAATTCGGTCGGATTGGACTACAATAAATAATTTTAGGCCCTTATCGGACGACACTGTTCATTAGATTGGGGCAGGTGGGTTAAAACAGATTATGCCTATATTTAGGCTAGAACTTTTCTTTTAATCTCAAATTTTAGGATTGATTTTTTCTTTCTAATTTTGATCAATTTAAATTCTTCAAATTGAATGGACCGTAACTCCAAAATTGGGCCTTTATTTTCGTATTGGATCATTATTTAAAATTTTAATTAATAGGCCCAAATACTAAATTTTAATGGTTTCTTAATTATTTTTAGCAAAATAAATATATAGAAACCTTATTCTTCCGTTAAGCCATTATCATGGTAACAAACTAAACCCTTTGAATACATTTATAAAGGAAATATTAGAAAACAGAAATTTACAGCCATTTGTGAAGGCAATATCATAATCTATAAAAATGACAACATCAAACAAAGATATAATCATAAGGATGTGCATGTGAGCACAATAGAGTGAAAGATTGACATTTAAATATTTCAATATGACATTAAAAACAATTTAGATCAGATCTATTAAGAAAGTAAACAATTGCAAATATGATTAGGAATTTGAACCAGTATAATTCATACTTAAACCTTAGATCTCAACAAACATCTCCAAATAAAGAAATTTGTGCTGGTACCTATAGCATGGAAATAAATCAACCAATTAGCTTTTACCTTTATTTCTTCTAATCATATAAGAACCTGAAAGTAGCCTTCATTAAGACAAATCGCTGCATACAAAAAAAATCAAATTTGTCATCCTTGCAACTAAGTAATATATTTAGATGAGTTAACACATTTAGTGTCATCCCCACAAGTATAAATAAACATTTGTATGGAAAACACAAACAAAAGCCAAAAACAAAAAAAATATTGCATACAATAGATATCAATCTTCGACATTTCTTTTGGTAAGTTCTTAAAAAATATGATGAACTTGATAGGTGCAAGTTATAAAGTGAATTTTGAATAAACACACACCAAAATGCAGAGGACGACATGTTAACCACAACCAAAGCAACTAATTATTATTAAATTAAAAATAATTAACAAAGAAAAATTAAAAGAATCAGAATCAATGATCAAATGTTCCCGGTAGATGACAAAAATGCATTAATATTATACATTTGATTTTAACAAAATCTAGCAAAAAAAACCCTCCTGTGTATACTTTTTCAAGTTACTATCAAGTGTATTCACCCTCATCCTTTTCCCTTCATGATCTTCAACATCCCAAATAAGGAAACACAAAGCCAAGAAATCAAACTAGCTCCAAAGAACTAAAACAAAAGCAAAACTAATTGTAGAGATCTTACATTAATGTTGTATGTGTATATAGCAACTATTATTGTACCTTTTTACAACAGGGACCACACTAAACTGAAAAGGAGTAAAACAAATCAATTTATTTTCAATAAATATTGTTCTTCCCTTCTATTTTTGAGTAAAGAACATAAAAAAGAACAAAACTTATCTTAGCTATAAAAAATAAGGCATTATCGTTAAGGGAGAACGCAACTTACCCAAGAACGAGTCTCTCCTTCAAAATGCAAAAATATAAACAATCAAGATAGGTAACAGAGAAGATAAATTAAACAATTTTAATTTTAATTATTACACAGATTTGAGTAAAATTAATTATTTATTTAACAATAAAAGAAATGCCTTGAAATCGAAATAACGGTGACTAGGTAATCGAAAGAGTGAAAAGGTGAATTGGGATGTGTTTATGAAAAATGAATTAGAGAAAAGGATTTGGATCTACAAATATCACACCAAATAATGAAAACTAGGTATCTATTAGACTATTACAATGGTTGGGATAGGTTAAGCGTGAAATCCACAAGTATGATGAAGAGAATAAAAGAAAAGATACCTCAAGCCAAGATGAAAGGCAATTGGAAGATCTATGAGTATGGGACTCGGGATTCCTAGGATGAAGAGAAATCTCTTCAAAATGGTGAGAGCCGAGAAGAATGCTAAATTATATTGAAGGAGACTTGAGCAAATGAGAGGAGGAATGTGGCAAACTAGGGTTAAGGTTTGAACACAAATGAGAATAGTATCATTTTTATACTTAGGTGTTTTTTCACTCCTTAAGTATTTGAACACAGTTTTGGGTTCTGACGGATCTCATTTCTAAAAACTAAAACCAACCGATTTAACCCATTCTAAACCATTTTTTATAACAAATATTTGGCAATCCAAAAACACCTAGCTGTTTTACAACATTTTCCTTCAGGCCATCGGATTTCTGATAGGTCTAAAAATTGTTCACCCTTATTTGCAGCTATAAGCCATGGTTGAGATTGCCTTGAAGATGCCTTAAGATTTGCTTGACAGCCTTTAAGCACTCTTCCAAGGGCCAAGACATAAATTGGCAGGCCTTTTTTATTGCATAGCTAATTTAGGGTCTAGTCACTGGGCATATGGTAGAGCACCTACAATGGACATGTAAAGAGAGGAATCAGTAATGTACTTAGTGCCAAAAGAGAAGAATCAGTAATGTACTTAGTGCCAAATCTGGATAACTTTAATTTGTGACCATGGGAGTTTAGATCCCTTTTGCACTAGCCATATAAGAACTTTCTAAGAAATCCTTGATGTATTTGGACTGACAAAGATAAAGAGAACCATCAAACAACTGTTGGACTTTAATCCCAATAAAATAAACTATGGATCCCAGCTGCTTTAAGGAAAACTCAGTGCAACCTTGCAATTTAATTCTGAAGGAAGGTAAGACTAGAGAGCAGAACCTTGAGACTCTAAGCAGAAGTGGGACTGAACTGAACTAAGCCCTAATACTACCTTGAAACTATTGGATAATTTAGAAATATTGGAGAACTTT
>JAMLFT010011251.1:0-11235 GCA_026544285.1 Pachyrhizus erosus
TATTAAATAAAGTCTTTTATTAATGATGCTTTACAATTTAATAATAATTAATAAAGATAAAATTGATAGATGTATTTAAAAAAAAAGCAATAAAATTAACTTAATTTATTATTTTTATTGACGTGTAAGATTGTATTGTTGTTCAAAGTACATTATAAAAAGACTAGAGGAAATATTTTTTTATTCCTTTACCACATTAATTTTATATTATTTATTTATTTATTTTTGTTGTAAAGAAACTTGTAAAAAATTATACAAATATATTTTCTCAGGTTATATCAAAACGTACAAATATTAGAATCTTGATGAAGATAAATTTATTTTTAAAAATAATTGTTGGTATGGGAAGGCAACATAATAGTAGTAGGCTAGCAGCTATGCAGTAACTAGAGACGTGTTCTGACTTTTTAGATGGTTCACAAGAAAAAAAAAAAAAAAACATAATTATGCATGCACCTACGAGATCACTACTTAAAAACAAGACCCGGTAGTTGGAAGAAATTGTAGTAGTGTCGGAAAATGTTGAAACTGATTCAATACAAAAGAAAATTATGAGCAAGTTATTATTGTATCTGTATCAGAATTTGCTTGTTTGTAGGACACATATCCTAGGGATGTTAATGTGGTTGTTCCATTATTGAAGGAAAAGTCAAAATGTCGGTGAAAATTGGATGGGGTAACTTTCTCCTATTAGAAGACGTACAATGAATGGGTGAGTTAATAAACACAGTCGAGGTTGACTTTTATTTATTTGTTTTTATTTTAAAATATTTGCTATTTTTTTTTTTAAATAAGACTATCAATTAGTATTTCTTATAATAATGTATTTAGCTATCACTATCTTTCATAAATAAATAATTTTATTTACAATTACATCCTAACTCTTTTTAACAAAGATAATTTTGTAAGAAAAAAAAAACAAACCATTTTATCATAGTAATTTATGTAATTGTTAATTTTATTAACACATGCATGTTACCGTAAAAGACAAATAATATCAGATATGGAAGAAATAATGATAACTCCCTCTGTTTTTTCTCATCTACTTTATAAGATATTACACAAATTAAAGCATATAATTATTGTATTTATATTAATATTATTTATAATTTTCTAATATAATTCTATTATTATTTTATTATATTACCACGAATACATAAATATTTAGGAAATAAGTAGAGGTAAAAGGACATAATTAAAAATAATAAGAATTGATGTTATATCTTGGAATTCTAAATTGCAAATAATTAGAACATTTTTTTTTAAAATAGACAGATAGAAAATAGTTGAGTAATAAAATCTATTTTTTTTTATGTTTTATTTGATTTCAAAACAAAATCAGTAATTTTTTTTTCAATAATGCCCTTTTAAAAAGAGATGGAAATAATTTTTTAAAAAATATCGTAGTAATAAATAACAGAAATCAAAGACTTAGTTAAAAATTACTTATAAATTTAATAAAAGCAGAGATATTAATTATTTCTATTAATCTAACAATTTCTATCACTGGCCCTACATATAAGACCATTTTAAAAAAATATAAAATTTAATTAATTTAATTAATAACGTTAAGTTTATTATTTTTGTAGTAAATGTTTTTTAATAAATACCTTTATAATTATTTAGATTCTATTTTTAATTTCTTTTCACATAATTAATGCATCTCCACGAAAGAGTATTTCTATCGGAAAAAAAAAAATTTAATGAAGTAGACAACGAGGATAGAATCTTATAGAAAGGAATTAGACAAATTTTTCAAAACGTGCTTTTGAAAAAGAACTTAAACCATAGATAACAAAAAGACAAATGCTCACTTATGCCTCAAGCCCACTACTTAAAGAATCAAAAGTAATTTTTTTTTATGAAAAATTATATTTAATGAATTCTATTGTGATTCCGAGTATACTTTATTTTCTAATAAAGAGTAAAGGTCTTCTATTATTGATTCCTTAATTAACTTTTAGCAAGAACAAAAAAGAATAATATTAAATTTTCATACAAAATATCTTACTAAACGAATTCATGTTTCACTTAATTTTTTTTTATAATGTTAAGAGGAATATATATAATAGGAGGGATATAGTATTCTAAAAGAAATGAAAGGAATAATTACCTTGACAATTCTAATATCACATTTGATTTATATATAAACAAAAATAATAAATTAGCCTAGATAATTTCACTGTCATAGTAAACTTATATGCATTTTATCGTGATTTTAGTGGTTAATTTTTCTTCATAATTATTCATTGTCTTGAATATGGCCTGCCACTTCGCTGTTCCTTGGAGCTTCGATCGCATATTTTATAAGATACAAGTTATCATTTTCAAAAACATTACTTTATGCGATATTTCTATTCTCTCTGTGTGACTGCAAGTTTCGTAGGCATTTGACAGCTTCAATTTTGACGCTTCTACTATTACTGCAGCTACAGTGATTAAGAAGTTTTTTTTCTTTGTGATTAGACTAAGAAGATACGCAGAAGATAATAAAATTAACGAGACATTAAATTATCCAATAATCAAACGCTGTTGCTAAGTATTACTTTTATATCAACATTTTTGTTTTTTGATCAGTTTTATATCAACATTTTCATAAAGAATAGAAACATATCGAGGAACAAAATATCAAATATAGAGAACAAATGAAACGCGACAATTGTGTCATGACTCATAAAATAGACTCTTTAAGCGATTTTTGCATGTAATTAGAAAAGTTTGGGTGGTTTTGAAGTATATATCTAACGCAATCTTCTGACGTTTTCTAATTAAGAAAACATTTTTTTTTATTGAAAACGTTAAATTTTTTATGATAATTTGATGTTTTTAGAAAAATCAAAGTTATTTTAATACTCTTCTCAGAAAAGTATAAAAAAAAATAACATTATAAGACAATTTTGTTTAAACTTTTCCTAAGTGTAATGATCCTAAAAATATGGAAGCCCCTGGCAGAGGTCGTTAAAGTATGCTATTATAATAAAATTTATTAATTCTAAAAAAATAGTTGTAAAATTTTATATTTTTATTACATAATAAATTTATGTATAAAAATAAAAAATATAATTGATAAGAGAGTAATTAATATTATTTAAATTTTGAAAATAACATATAAATAAAAACCATTTTTTTTTAAATTCCACAATTAAAAAAGAACAAAGGGAATATTAAGAAAAAAAAGTATTTAATATCTTAAAAACACAAGAAAAAAAAATTATACTTATCATACAAAATATAAGTAAGAAGAGGTTGTAAGAACATTTAAAATTATTCTTAATCTGTATGTTATTTTGAGTAGACCAGCATTAAAAAAATGAGAAAAATTAATATTCTTTTAGTCACTATTTATTGTTTTTTTAATGAATTAATTGTATTATTTATACATAGCATTAATTGTCTTTCTTGAGACTTTAAATACTAAGTTTATTAAATTTGGAATTTTGGGCCATGTTTTCAAACGAAAGTATTCGTTGACCAAATAAAAGCAAAGAGAAAAAAACAAGAATTCTAAATGGTATTTATTTACTTAAAGAATGTGTAAATTTAATTATAAAAAATCGCTAACTAAAGAATATTAATAGTACCATTTATTGATTGCGATAAAGGGGTTTGATTCATTGGACCGTTTGATTTCAGTTAATATTATACATGACATCTATTTTGTGTATGTATATATGGGATGAAAAATTGGAAGATTTATTGAGAAAAAATATGTATTATATTAAAAATAAAAATATAATAAATATATTTTAAAGTACAAAATTTAAATTTTTAGTTGTTAGAATAATAGCTAAGCATTGAATTAAAAAAAAAAAAAAATCTTTGGTTTTGTCAAGAAATATTTGTTGATTCAAACGTTGAATGTAGTATAGATTTGTTGATAATATAACTATAATTATGTTGGGGTGAAATAAGCGCAGGGGCACGTGGAATGAATCCATCCAAAATTAACTGCTAAACTACATCCTTCTTCATGCTGATGCTTGAACATCACCCTAGAACCTCTATTTTCAATCCAACTATTAATTAATACATTAATTTCATTATTTAATATCAACTAAATAAATACACATATATCCCAGTTTTGAAAAATAAAATTCAAACAACGGACGGATGCATGTATATATTCTCAAGTCTCAATATATATATATATATATATATCATTTAATTGCAAACGTCTCTCTCTGATCTCTATAATTCAAGTTCTGTTCTTTCTGCCTCATTCTCCATGGAGAAGTTTGTGAGTGTGAGAGCATCTCCTTCACAAGAAAGCAAAGATGTTGATGCGCTTGCATGTTCCATGGGTAGACTTTGCTTGCGTGCTCCTTTTTCTAATCATTTTTCTGCTAATTGCCCCACTCACCAACAATTCCTTCAGCACCACAACTTGGCACAATTACCCCATCACCCTTTAGGGAAGCCAATTGAAATGATCCTGTGTCAAGTCAAGGATCATTTCTGCGACCTAATGATGGACCCGCACTGCAATTATTTAATTCTAACCATTTTTGAAGCTAGCAGTGTCCAGCACATCACCATGATTCTCGACTTGGTTATTCAAAATGAGCACAAGCTTAAGCAAGTGTGCATGCATGATCAAGGGTACCGTTACACTAAATATAATTTAATATTATTATATTAATTCCAGCTTCTTCGGTCTTAATTCTTGCTTGATACAGGACTCAGACTATCCAGAAGCTGCTGGAGTATCTCAAGACCCCTGAGCAGAAATCTACAGCTATTTTCGCTCTCAAGCGGATCGCTGTCAGATTGAGTAAAAGCATTAATGGTGGTTACGTCATTCACCACTGCTTCAAACTCTTCTCGCCTGCGCTTACAAAAGTAATCCACCCCTCTTCTCTATCTTAATTAATTATATGCATAAATATTCATTCTGTCACAAATGCTACCCAAACTTGATATTGAGTTTACATACAACATTTTCTGCCTCTTTTGTTTTTAAGAAACTATGCTATATTTATGTTTCAGAATAAGTCTCAGTTTCACCTACCTTGTTTTGCATGTATTCTCAGATTTGCATGCCTATCAAGTAATGATCATCATTATATCTTTTGTTTGAAGCAAGACAGCAACCATCAAATGTCTGCTAATTGCTTTTTGCTACCAAGTTGCAAATATCTGACCATATAATTAATGATATAATATACGTGAGTTTTAGTTTTCTAGAGTTCTTAATTAATAATAGATAGCTATCAGAATGTTAGAAACTAATGATTCTCACTATCGTAAATAAATAACACATTCACTTGTCCATAATGGAAATTTAACATAATCTCAAGTATGCTTTAATTTGTTTCAAAGATATAGAAGTAAGATATCACTTCCTTGACTTGTTATTCTGTCTTTCCTCGTCTGTGATGGTAAGGGAAGAGATAATATATTATTTTCAACAAAGAAACCTTGCTTCACATTAGTAAGAATTAATCTCTTTAAACTATTACCTTATTAGATAGGAGTTACATGTAACTATTTCACTTTAACTCATTTACAATAGAAAATAGTTCTCATACATCTACTTTTTCTTTCACACAAGTTCCATTTCATTTTTTTTTATTGATCTCTCTCTTTTTAATTACACCACCTGTCATTTTTATTATTTTTTTTCTTTTCTCTTTATTTCGTGTTCCTACTCTAATCTATCCCAAAATAAAATAAATAAATATCACTACTCATTTACAATTTAAATTTTTTTAATTATTTATCTATTAGTATATTGATAAGTCAGATACCTTCCACACAAGACAATAAAAATCTCACACTCTTTCACTTAGTTCATATGGCATCATCTAACATTGTGGATAAATAAATAAAACCAACAAAATATACATTCTTATGACTAAATTATTTTATACATTCAGTATACCATAATTTCATGATTAAGAATGAGAACTAATCTGAGTCATAATAATTATACATCACTTAATCAACATAGTATTTTTCAAGTACTACAAATAAATCCTCTCCTTAATATGATTACTAACGAGAAACAAATAATTGGTCCAACATAATGTCATTATTCAAGACCATAGAATACTTGAATACAAATATACATGCAAACATAGAGAACAAATAATAAGAAACATATTATAAATGAGTTGGAATTTAAATCACATAACACATAAAATAGACATTATTTCTCATATTTTCAACATGCTCAATAAAATGTCTTGGACAATAATCCCTTTATCAAAGGATCAAGTATCTTGATGAGAATTATGCTAATATATTCTCTTTATACTCTTTGTTTTTCAACTTCTTTCTTAGCACCCTTAGAGTACATGTTATTTTTAAAAGAAGACAAAACATTGTTGTAGAGTTATCATAATACATTTTTAGCAACCTAGCAATACCATTGATTATTCTAAGACTTGAAATAAAAGCATGTAACCAATTAGACTAAATTGTTGCCTCAAAACATGTTATAAATTCAACTTCGATGATGGATTCAACTACAACTAATTGTTTTGCACTCTTCTACAATATTTCTTCTCTAGCTAAAAGAAATACATAGTTGAGTGTGAATTTTCTTATGTCTACACATCCAACAAAGATTGAGTACGAATACCCAATCACTTCAAGTGATCAAATTTCTTATATGTAAACATATGATCCTTTGCTCCTTATAAGTATCTCATAACCTTTTTTTTATATCTTTCCAATGTTTTATTTCAAAATTACTTTGGTATCTTCCTAATATTCCTACAACAAATCTTATGTTTGGTTGAGTACAAATTTAAGCATACATAATACTTCAACAACTTATGCATATAAAATTTCTTTTATTTATTTTCATTTCAAATCATTTTTAGGACATTGTAAGAGACTATACTTGTTTCCTTTCTAAATTGGAATAAGTCATGTTGAATACTTTTTCACCCTAAATCTCTATTGATATATGCTTTATATGACAAGCATAATAATCATTGTGATATATTTCAAATGTTTTTATTCTTATCACATAGTTTGTTAAACCAATATTTGTCATTTTCAAATTACTAAAGAGAAACTTCTCAGTCTCAAGTAAAATACCAAGATTATTAGTTACAAGTAAGATATCATTAATAAAAAAACATAGATTTACTCCCACTAAACTTTATATATATATATATAAATTATTAGTGTTTTCTTATAATCCAATGGAAACAATAGTATTGTTAACCTTGAAATACCATTAACGAGAATCTTGCTTAAGTTTGTATATTAAAATATTTAATTTTCACACTATGTAATCCTTTCCTTCAATTGAGAATCTCATTGGTTGGTTCATCTTATGCAATTGCAACTCATAATGAGTCACTAAAGTCATTATAATTACAATGAAATTCTTTTCTAACATAAACAAAAATGTCTCTTTATAATCATATCATCGTTTTGAGTAAATCCTTTAGCAATAAGATAGTCATTTTAACATTTAAGGTTGTCATAAAGAGTCACATTTAATCTTAAAGACCCATGTACATTTGATTATCTTGCATTCTTTTAGAATGTTTATAAGGTTCTAAACATGATTTTGTTCCATGAATTTTAACTTTTATTCATGGCATTTAACCATTTGTCAAAATTATCGCAATTTACAAGTTATTAAAATACATTAGATCATTTTCATTAAAGCTTAAGTTAGTTTCCAACTCTTGTAGGTCAACATTATCACAATTTACAACTTGTGAAAATGAAATTGGATCATTATCATTAAGCAATTAGTTTCTAACTCTCATAGCTATACCATATAACCATTCAAAATAATTGGCCATCTTTTTCTTTTAAGACATTTTTAATATTACTTCCTATTGATCTTCTACAATAGGTTCATTCTAAATTACGGGTCATTATTATATGTAATTCTTCTCAATTGTTGTTTGACACAACAACTAAAGGAACATTCACTTAGTTGCTAGAGACACAAGTTAAAAGGACTTGTATTCTAATTTCTTTAATTTCCACGCCTCATAGAATTGTACTCCCATTGATTTTTCCATTTTCAATCAACCTTGCATTTTCTAAAGAAATTTTTTTTACATTGTTCACTTATCGTTTCAATATTTCTTCGCTTCTAATGGTAAAGGAAGAGAAAATAAAATATGTTAATGTCAAGAAAGAGGCCTTGTTTCACATAAGTGGGCTAATATACTTATGTCCTACCTTGTGAGTATTTACATCTATTCTTACTTGAAAACCTCTGTTTTAGTTTATTATAGATGAAGTAGCAAAGAATTGTGTTGAAATTGCAATAGACAAAAGCGGATGTTCTATTCTTCAAAAGTGTCTTCAACATGCAAAAGAAGATGCCTTGAGGTGTTTGATTAAAGAAATAGTCTCATATGCTTTAGTCCTTGCTAAACATCCTCTTGGGTTAGTCTTCAATTCTTGAACTTTTTTTTTTTACTTTTTAATTGAAATTCATACATAAGACACACTCTAATAGCAAAGGGTGTGTTAAAGAGTATGTGTTAACAATTCTTATATTTCATTTATTTTAAACTTAACTATTTGATTTTTTTACAGAAATTATGTTGTGCAGTATGTTGTTAAAATGAAGATACCTTGTATAAATGCAACGATAATATCACAACTTCTTGGTAGATATGTTCAACTATCTATGAACAAATATGCTAGTAATGTGGTGGAACACCTTTTAGAATTTTCAGAAGAGAAAGATGTTGCTATTATTATTCAGGAGATCATGTACAATCATAACTTTTTGGGGATTCTTCAGGACCCTTATGGGAATTATGTTGTTAAAAGAGCTCTGCAAAATTGCAAGGTTATACACAATTCATACCCTTCCCCCTCCCCCCCCTCCCCCTCTCCTCTACATACACATAAAATTTATCCTTTGTTATGTATATACTTTGTAATTGCACATCCAGTCTTCAAAGTATTCTTGCATTAATTAATTGTTTTTTTTTTGCAGGGCACCCTTTATAAAATACTTTCAACTAGTATATTGTTCAATTATCCACATCTACACACCCATCTTTATGGGAAAAGGGTTTTGGCATTTGTCCAAAGACGGAAGAACCTTGTACGCAAACACATATGAAAAAAAGGCTCTTGATGTAAAAAAATTTTACTTTATGTTTGTTGAGAATAACTTATGTATGTGACCATTAATCAATAGCAATTTCTCATATGTTGCCTACTAGTTTTTATAGGAAAACGAAAGAAGAGGAAAACAAATTCCTAAGGGGGAAAACACCTAAAGAATCACTAGAAGATATGTCTCATTTCCATTAACATTAGAGAATTAGATATAGCTACACCATTTTTTGCTAAGAAATTAGTGCAATAATTCACTTCCTTTAGGATATACAATAGTATATTATATGAATATTTTCCATCCTTGTCAAAGAAAAATTCTAAAAATGGCTAAAACAATTTCTAAGATGAAAATTCCTTATATTGTATATCACCAAGTAAACAATCTTTCCCAAATCACTAACAAGTTTTTTGTTACAAGAGAAACAAGAATGAAGAAAATGGAAAAAATAGTACTATGATTGTACAAGTTTTGTCCCTTCATTTTTATTTGTGCAATTTTGATCCCTAAACGTATTTCAATAGCACAATTTTGGTCCACCCACTAGTTTATCATCATTTTTAATGAATGTTACTAACATGGCATGTTAATGATGACAAAATTCTAACATGCTAACATGTGACGTTGAGGAACTAAAATTACACAATCATGATACTTTAAAGACCAAAATTTCACATTCAATTTTAAAGATTATTATTGTTGCATTGTTATTAAAGTCACATCTAATCCATGCCAAGATATAATATAAATTGGATTATGTACACAATACTAAAATATCTATATTCATCATTTATAATTTTTATTTCAACTTTTTATTTAACCTTTTAAAGAATTACATGGCTTACAAGACATATTTCACATAACTTTTATTTATTACTTTTTAAAAGGGATTTGTACAAGCCTTACATTTTTCTATAAAAGAAAAAGATGGGTATATATTATGTGAACCACTAAGCATTTCAAGCGATATGTGCATCATGCACAAGGCATAGTTATGAAGTGTTCAGTTTAGTAGTTGGCATGACACAAACTTGATTCAATAGTTACTTTGGTTGCTAGTTCAAGGGTTATAGTTGGTGCATTGATCATGATGTGAATGGTGGGTTGGATAATAGGCTGACTAGTGGCTACAATGCTAAAGACCTTTGGTGCTTAAGGTGCAATGTAATGGTGGGTCTCAAGATGATCTGATTTAGAATGTATGTGATAGTGAAAGGTCTTCATGACTTATAATAAGCCTTTGGTGTGTCTTGTTTTGGTACTCAATATGCGTATAGGGTATTGTTTATGGGATTATGGTTGACAAGGGGAACATAATTACTATGGTGCTTGGTTTGGGTTATGCATGGTATGAGGTAACGTTGATGTTAGGTTCCTGTTTGTCAATTTAAGTAATGGCAGTCATATATTTGGTGAGGCTTATTAGTGTTGTGGTTTTGGCCTTTTGTGCATGGTCTAGTTTTACTTGATTTGTGGTTACTTGTAGAAAAGATGGTGTTAATGGAGGTTTTTACAATGAAAGTGAAGTGTTGTCAAAGTCTCATGATGGTGCTTGCTTGCATGGTTAAGGATGAGGTTTTGTGATGTTGGTTTGATGGTGTGAAATGATGAATTAAAGTTGAAGTTGTAAAGGTTTATAGAGGATCAAAAACAAAGAATACCATCATAAGAATATGTTGTCTTTCTCTTTTTTCTTCTCTTTTTTCTTCTCTTTGTTATTTTTTTTTTGTTTTGCCAAAGCATTTCTTCAATTTAATTTTTCTTCCTTTTTTATTTTTATTATTATTTATTTATTTATGTATATTTTTTAATTTTTTAAAATTTTAGTTTAATAATTTTAAAAATGATTTAAAAAAAAGATAAAGAAAATAAATAAATAAATGCAAAATTAAAGATGCACTTTTTTCCTTTAAAATATTATAATTGTATAATTTTGATCTTCTAATGTCATGTTAGTATTTTATGTCACATCAATTTCTACATGAACATATTAATATTAAGAATTTTAAAATTAGTAAAAAAGATTTGCTTCTATGTTAATTATTGTATAACCTATCTAAAAAGTTTTTTTTTTTGGATTAATTCTATAACAATCAATTTAGAATGTGATAAAGGTCAATATTTAATATATTTATGTAGAAAATTTGTGTCTTTTGGGCTTTATTATTGTGGAAATTAGC
>JAMLFT010011252.1:0-11235 GCA_026544285.1 Pachyrhizus erosus
TATTATTATTATTATTATTATTTTGAACTAGACTTAAAGGCTTTTTTTTATAACAAACAATTTATAAGTCCACATTATTCTGAGGAGTGTACAAATGCGGACAAAGTCTTTATATATGAAATTAATGTTTTCATACACAATATTTAAATCTAAAATTTTACTTGAAAAAAAAATTAAACATATAACAGTTACATCAGTTTTCGTTAGTAATTAGTCTACATTGTTTGTTGCAATAGGCAATAATATTCACACCACTCTCTTTTATTTGTCACTTAAAGTTGTAGTATATAAATTAAGAAATATAAGTAAAGTCTTTTTTTTTTATAAGAATGAACCAATTTCTTATTATGTCTTTTTTTTCATATTAATTAATTTTTTTCTCATTATTCAACAAACACAGTTAATTAATGGTTAGGGCTGGAAGTAGAAAAAACTTTATTAAAATTATAAAATGACAATTAATCAAAATAAAATTAAAAAATTGATAAAATGTATGTGTATATAATATAATATAATATAATATAATATACTATGAGAATAATAATAATCATTCACAACCAACGTATTAAAATACCCTATTATCAAACTGAAACTGATATTAATTCTTGAAGCAAAATTTTGGATTCAAATTTTATAGATAAAAATATGTAATGATTTTTTTTAAGATAGTCAGTTTAATTTTAGATAAAATATAATTATAAATAAAACTAATTAATTATTTAACATCAATAAGATAATAATATTTTTAAAAAATGTCCTACTAAAAACTGATGTGGCTGTTCCCCCTCCGTGATTTCTATCAGTCTTCACTCTTTTCTAGCTCTGCATTCCTTCATTTTACGTTGGAGATTTGATTTTGAATTTAAAATTAATTTTAAAGAAATTTTCATATATTTAAAAAAAATTGTTTCACTTGAGAAATTCATTCAAATAGCATATGTTCATATATGAATAAGAGTAATTTGATTTCTTAACATATATGTTTCCAGTTTTATTTTTTCCTTTTTCTTTTATACTGTTTTCTCTCTTTTACTTTATCAGTTTACTATTTCCTTAAGTTATAACTATGTTATCTATTTATTTGGTCAATGGAAATTTTTTACATTGATGTTAATTGAAATATACATTTTTCATTATTTAACGTTTTAAACGCTAAAATAGAAATTATTGGCTTTATTGTTAATTAAAATAATATTAAATGAAACTCATTACGATATTTTAAAAAATAATTCTGTATTCCTAGAAATTTTAAAAATAAACTTAAAATAAAATTATAATAATTTAAAAGAGTTTCATCTTAAAATTTAAAAATCATATTTAAAAACGGTGATAACTGATAACAAAGTAAACTATATGACCGCTACTTCTGGAGCATAATTTTGTTAAAAACGGTGATAACCAGCAAACTGGTCCATTGTGTACAAAGCGTTAAGCAGAATCAGTTACCCGACATTTTTTCAATGTTGATTTGACAATTGGAATTGATATGCTTTCAATAAGCTCTGGATCTTTTGTCGGAGGCTTATTTATGCAGAATTTGAACCATAATGCCATGAGAGGAGAGGAGAGGAGAGGAGAGGAGAGGAGAGGAGAGCAATGCGCACTCACTACAAATAAAAATAAAAATAAAAATAAAAATAATGCATCAGTGACAAATATTTTGTTATCAATGACCCTTTTCATCATTAATACTGATGTTACTAAAATTTCAACAAGTTTTAAAAATTACGTATAAACTATTTTGTGGCTCCACCAAAGACGACGATTTTTACAATTCTGCAGAGGCATTCAAGGAGTAAGTTGTGGTCAAAATTTGGAGTTGATGGGAAAGGACAGGAGAAGATGGTGGAATCCTTAGGAGAGGGGATGTAAAGGTTTAGAGGAGAACTCATTGGTGAAGGTATCATTGGTCACAAGTAGAAATAAATCGGTACAAAAAAAATTAGATTGGACGAGAGAGAGAGAGAAAGATTAATAATTGTGTTGGAAAATATAAAATGTCAAATGACCCTCATTGTAAATTTCATAATTATGATTAATCCTTTTGAATCCGTAACTGTTAGCGTTCTAAATCACAATTCCTGAGTGTAAAATCTTTGTTTTTGTCATTTTCAGCATCTTTATTATTATGTTTATAACATCATTCTCCTTGCGAGTCTTATAATTATTACCACAATTAATATAATTTTCTTTTATAACACACAACTAATATAATTATTGCTATCACTTATGTAATTTTTGTATTATTAACTTTTATCATATAATTGTCATCACTACATTAATATTATTATCCACCATAATCATAACTGTTATTCCTATTATCAACCATTTTACTCCTTTGTACCTACATCACTTCTACAACCATTATGACTTGTTCATGCTATTTTCATTATCACTATTAGGTTCATCACCATAAATAACACTGTATCGTCATCTACCCACTACAAAATCTTTGATATAGTCACCACCACCATTAAGCATGTGTTTGTTTTCAATACACTTTCAATCTAAATTCATGTCTTTATGATTATTCACACTCAATTAAATTGAACAACTATTTAAACACATCCTAACTATTGTTTATTAATATTATCACTCTCATTATAATAATTAATAACTATCCTTAATTAAAAAGTATAAAAATAAATTGAAATATAACTTACAAAAAATTATAATTTTTATCCTTTAAATTTATTTTACAATCCAAAATATAAAAATTATAACATTGAATCAATTTTTAATTCTGTGATAACTAGAAGTGAAATTACAATTCCGATTTCATGTGGAAAATGATTCCAAAGTATATTAGTCCACCCAAATCACATACGCCAACTTTATCCGTGAATCTGTACCAAATTGGACAAAAAAGTTACCAACATCTATATTACTTTCATCCGGAAAAACTTGACTAAAGATGATAATCGTATTTATCTTGTTTTGTTTTGTTTTGTTTTTTTTTTTTATATTGTTTATCTTTATGCTTCTCCGAATATAAATGAAATACACTTAGTAGTGACACCCATTCAAAATAGGTTTATTAATTTTCCGATTGCGTAAAATCGTTGACATTTTGTTCTCTTCTTTCTGAATGCGGACGTTAAATTGAAAGGATAAGAATAACATGAGCATCTTGTTACATCAAAACATGAAAAAGGTTGAGCAGCCTCGTATAACCGTAAACTACACACCTTACGGAAACAAGTGCCGAACATTGTATGAGCACATATTCCAGGGTGCCGAATTTTGAAGTATGCAACGGTATTTATCTCAAGTGCAGGGGAAACAGAGTCTTATCACATCCTATATCGAACTGAGCCAAGACAAAAGATAACATAATGCAGGGGGAGGGAGCAAGCATATTTCTTGACCAGTAAACACAAATTTTAGTTTCTTACAAAGACAATCACAGTACACATACATGCAACAAGCCTAACTTAACTGCTTCCCAGTTACGAAACAACATCAATATTTGGACCAAAATTTAGAACAGCATTGCACGAATTACAAAAATAGATTCGTGCCCTATTTTTACATATATAATAAACAAGAGTTCACCTCTTTTTTGTGCGCTTAGATTTGTGTAATTAAGTATTTTTTTCCATTCAGAAACTTGATGGCGATATGCTTTATGACCATATGATGCCCACTTAGTAGATATTAAACACACATGCATATTAGCTACTTATTAGGACTATTGTCTTCAGCAACATTATATGTAGGAGTAGTAGTAGGTTGTATGGTAAAAATTATGTGTTTTTAATCAATCTCTACGTGACATATTGTTATATCTTTTAATTTATGAAAAAAGGTTAATAATATGTGAGGTAGAGGCGGACTGTAACCACATAATTTGAACCGTACAATAATCTCTCAGGGTTCCCTTTTCTTTTTGTCCTCACAATCAAGAAGCTCCTCCAGCAACCTGTCATCTAAGTACTCAAACTCAAAAACTTGCCTTCCTTGGTCATTTCTTTCTCTGGCTTCCACATTGGCATGCCTAGAAGAAGAGGCTGAGGATGATGATGAAGCAGCAGAGGAATGAGTGGCAGCACTAGTGGCACCACCAGCAGTCATAGGGTACTCATCAGGAAAGTTAAGGATAGCAAATGGACCTCTCATGGCATAAGCAGCTCTATCATAGGCTCTGGCTGCTTCCTCCGCAGTGTTGAAAGTCCCAAGCCACACCCTCTGACCCTGCCTCGTAGAGTCTCGAATCTCGGCCGCGAACTTGCCCCACGGCCGCCGCCGGACCCCCCGGTACCGGACATCTCCGGCGTCCTCCTTGGCCCTTCCCCTTGACCCTTCTTCATCCATGGTTGGTTTGATTTTTGTGTTTTTGCATGCATGGTAAGGTCGGACAAGGTTGGAAGTTATATATGGTTGAAAAAAATGCGCACACAGGGGAAAGGAACTATCTGATTTGGCCACGCGAGCTTTGTTGCCACGTGACTATTAGAAGTTTCTGCTATGAAACCAACGACCCTTGTTGAAGAAGTTGTGTCCATTGTATCTGGATGGTCAAGGTGATGGCTTTGCCAAGTTTTGAAATTCTTTTGCCATTCAAGCACTCTCTCTTTTAAACCCCTTTTTGCACATCGTTGTTTGGGAATTCATTTCACTCATGCCCGCACAAGGAAACAAATACCACTTTGTGGCTAAGAATAATATTGAAAGGAAAATAACAATAATTAAAAGTAAAGGTAACCCCACCTCATCAATTTTATGCAGTTGGTTGAAAAGGTCAAAACGTGGGAACATCTATATTACTTGTGTGTCAATTTTTGAAGTCAGATTACTTATTTATCATTACTTAGGTAATCAATATTCTATTAATGACCTCACAGCATTTATAATCATATTTTGGGATACAGTATTATCCATCATATTCATAGTTTTTTTTTAAAAAAAAATAAAATAAAATTCTTAATGCTACTGTTCGACTACATGTAGAAGAGCACTATAAGTGCGGGGGATCTTGAGGTTCGGTTGTCTTCGTGAAGTAATCCCAGTAACTGAATAAGATTCTCTATAAATGGTGCAAGAATCAGAATGTGATTTAAAAATTATTGATTGAAATGAGAGAAGAGCAACGAGATCCAATAGAGCCATAGATAAATGAAAGACGCATCAGTATTACAGAAACATTTTCTACTTTCTAATTTGTCTTATTCAGAGTGATTGGGTGTAAGATTAGCGGCACGCTTTTACGAGTTAAAATTTTTACCATGATAACAACCTTCTAACAACTTAATTCAAAATTACTCGGGCGTGATCTATTAATGAAATATGTCTAAATCTATATAATGGTAGTTTTTTTAACCTTAGTTTCTTATTTAAAAGAAAGTCCAAATCTATGTGCCATTGAAAAGTTTAAGTGGCTAAAGTTAATGGATATCGTGATTAATATGATTCCGAACGAATTTACGCCTCACAGAAAGTGTTTAGTGAATAAGAACATGTCTTTTAAAGGTCATTTAAGCATAAAAAAATAGCTAAGCACGTTGTTCAATATCAATGTATGTCACTTTGGCAAAACTAAGAATATTTTTGTTGTTTTTGAAAAATAAGAATAATTTAAAATGTAAATATGAATAATAATGGGCTCGAATCACATAAAGTAGAACCTCACTCTTACAACAAGGCCCAAAATAGGGATAGGCCCAATGCAGCGATATTGTCGGCTATCATTTGAAGGCATGATTTATATAAAATTGGGCCGATTTATTTTTACTTTCAAACAATGGTAAATGATGAGATATTAAGGTAGCATTTACCGTGATTTTTAATTTAAAAAATACTTTAAAGTTGAAGCTAAAGTTAAGGACATTAAATTTAATTCTAAAGTTTTTATTAATTTTATTTTTTTTAAGTTTCAAAAGTTATTTCTATTTTAAATTTTTTAGTGTGTATTGTTGGACCATAGAATTTAAAATGAAGAAAAAAATAAAAAATAATGTCAAAAAATCTTCTAGAACCATTTTTTTTTAAAAAAACGGATCATGCTTTTTTCAAAATTTTCTTTATTAATTTTTTTTTCTTAAATTTTTGTTTGCTTTAACTCTTCCTTTTAAAGAAAAAAATAACTCAAAATAAATTGAGTCAAATATAACCTAATTTTGTTTAACTTTTAATAATTTTGGATACAAAATTGCAACTCTTGGGAGCTTAAACTCATCTCCTCCAAAACAATATTTCAAGTTCGAATCTTGTGAATAAAAAAAAATATGGTTACGAGATAAAATCTCACTAAAAGTGATCAATTAGATTTTTTTATAGAAATTAATTATTAAAAATGTCAATTAATATTTTATACCAATAACATGATGACAAAAAAAAATTCACCCTCTTGAAAATAATCACTTAACATAGTGAGATTTGATTCGTGTACATAAAATATACTTGAATATAAAAATATAACATGATATCTGTCAATTACAAATTCAATGTTTAATATTTTAGTAATTGATTGTATAGAAGGTTATCAAAATTTAATCATTAATTTTTTTATGTAATAATATCAATAAGTGGGTCAAACAAGTAACTCAAGAGATGAAGAAGATGTCTAGAATGAGTGAATTTTATTTAATAAACTTAAAGTTTTACAAGACAAAATTATTAGGTAATTTTAGACCACTACGTGTTTATGATCCTATTTAATCTCAATGTGATACATATTTAAGTTTTTAAATTTAAAAATAAACAAGTAATAAAACTTAATTATTTTTCTATGAAAATTGGTCGGGATCATGAATTAAGTAGTAGTTCAAAACCACCTAATACTTTATCTTATAAGACATATTTCTTGAATAAAAAATTAATGTAATTTTTTTTTTTCTAAAAGTGTATGATAAGATGTACAATCTAATAAAGATTAAGTAGATTTAAGATTTTCTTTGTGAATTACATGTTAAATTTGTTAATGTTGTTAACTAAAGAAATTATACAAATGGAGTATAAGTAGCTCGTAGTCTACCTATAGCTAAGGTTCTCAATAGATTGTAGTCTCTTAAAAATGGTCAAGAACTAAATATGTGATGTTATATTGTCTAAGTAAACATCAAAACCAAAATATTAGATGAGTTATTGAACATGGAGAAGGAGAGAGGGGAGGACAAGTTTCTATATTAATACTTTGTTTCTAAGCCTTTATTTGATTAGAGTTAAAACTAGAAGAAAAGAAATGAAATAAAAAAAAAGAATGAGCTCTATCTTCCTTCTTTTGTTTAGTTAATATATAATTGGAGAAGGAAAAAATAAAATGATGGACTTCATATAAAAGATTATTTCCACCCATTTTGAAAAGAGAATAGGTGAGAAATTATCATATTATTATAAAAAACAGAAATACCATTAATTAACTATCATTTCTACACATTAATTTTAATATTTAAGGATATTTATCTTTTTATAAATATACATTTTCTTTCATTTAACTTTCTTCTCAGTCAAATAAAAAAAGAAAAAAATATTTATTTTTTCTATTAAATAACTAAAAAATAATCTCATTCTCTTTTTTTTTTCCTTTTATTTTTTCTTTTCACTTTTTTTTTTTACTAATCAAACAAGGTGTAAAAGAGAGCGGTGATGTAGTATTCAGGCAGAAGCGGTGAAGGAGAAAAGGATTTCAATAAATCCTAATAGATTACTTTGATAATAGAAAAAAAAAATAATAGAGAGACATTTCTTATATCTATGACGCCAAATATCCTTCACAAAAAATAATTTTACTCCGGAGAAGAACATAAGAGAGCTACACTTTACACTAATCTATATTTTATCATATAAAATTAGTATAATTCATCCAAACTTAGCAAACTGCGTACATGTAGAATCCCAAATGCGATGAAGAAAGACGTGAATAGTCTTATTCATAAATTATCAACAAATATCAATGTAAAATATTGTTACGAGTTATGACACAATCTACTTCTTTGAAACAAGACAATTCCTCTCTTCCTAAAACCAATAAAAAAATGTGAAGGAAAATCCTTCTATATAATTTTTAAATTTTATAAATAATTATAATTAGAATTATAATCTATTATTATAAATATCAAATTTAAATAATACATTCATTTTATGGAAAAATAATCCTTCCAATTTAAGGATATATAACAAACTCAATAGCACTAAAATTTAGTCATGAAGAACAATTGTAGCCGGCGTTCGTTTTTAGTTCTATTAGAGTAAGAACTCAACTTTTTTTCAAGTTCTACCATTTAACAGAAACAACATATTTGTCACGTGAAAGAACTGTTCTTTCACAAAAACGGATTATTAGTATTACAAAATTATTTCTTTGTTTAAAAAAAAAATTGAAAGAGATTACAAATAAAAAATAAAAAATATTAAAATTGGAATTCTTTGATTGATTAAAGTTCTTAAATCATAATGATTAAAGTAAAGATACATGTGTAACGATTTATTACATGGAATTTTCTTTAACGTGAAATTTCATCAAATTACTCAGCTAACATTACGAACCATCTAGAATGACTGTCCCTTATATATTCATTCATTCCCTCGTTGTTAGAAATTCAATACACGAGGTCAACGAACTATTTTATGAAATAATAATAGTAATAATAATAAAATACTTAGTTAGAACAAAACTCAAATGTCAGGGAAACAAGTTACCACCAACTGGCTGTCAGATATATTGCTTTAAATAAAATGAAATATGCATTTGTAAAGCAAAATAACCTGATTAACATTGTTAACTCTAAAAAATTATTAAACTCATTAAAATTGGTCCAGTGACCAGAGTTTGAACCATCTACCTACATAAATTATTAAATTCGAATCTTATTACTTTTGTTATGCATAGAAACTAAAATAATTATTAGATTAAATCGAGTGAAATTAGCTATTTATTTAATGCCTTACTAGTTAGACAAACAACTGAGAAGCATTTGCTTAACCAGAACTAGTGGAAGAAAGTTGAGTGTTTTTCTTTTAGTTTATAAGGAAACTAACTTTGAGAGAATGAGTTAGACCCAAGTCAATGTAGCCCGATTGATAATTGGAACAAGATCTACATAATGTAGCCTCACACTAATTTTAAATTATTAAATATAATTAAAATGTCTACTTAAATTATTCTCAACTATAAATTTTGCATTACAATAATGTTACAGTGAAATAAATAAATTTTAAAAATTTACCAGAAAGAAACTAAAGCTACGAGTCAAGTAATTTATGTTGACCAATCAATGAAAATTATTATAAAGAAATATATGCAGACTGCGTTAAATAAAAAACTAAAATAAAATAAGGAATAGATGCAAGGTTATTATTGTTTTTCTTATGTGGCATATTTGACTGGCATTTTCAAATGTGGGAATTACAAAGGTACAGAGTACAGATATCTTAATAGGGAAAATAACTATTTTCCTTGTATGGACGGCCAGCAGAACACGTGAAGACACGTGCACAATCGCCAAGTGAGTGATGTCTTTAACCTTTCAGAAGAAAGAGAAATTTTCTTTATATAATATATTTTAAGATCAACAATGCCAGGAAGGGAAGTAAAGAGAAAAACATTATAAATCAATGCCTTTATTTTGAAGGCCTTTATACTGAGTTTAAGTTATTTCAAAATCTTAAACGTAAAATTTCTGTATTGCTTTTGACAAGAAGGCAAGAAAAAAAATTTTGAGTGGCATGTAAAAAACAATTATGAAATTGAAAAGACGAAATATGTGGTTATAAAAAATTATAAATAATGATAATTTAGGAGTTGTTTCTATGAACTACAATCTTTGACTTGAAGATAACGTTGTACCAATTTAATTAATATTAATTATTATATGAACATATAATATATTTATTAATAATAAAAGAGTGTGATATTGATATTTAATTACAAATTATCACGTATAATAATTCATTAACTTTTATAATAAGAATTTAACGAGTATACACCATTGGTATATTTAAATTAAATTTCTTAGAAAAATAATTTTACTTTAGTTTTTAAATACATACAAATAAGATTCATATAGGGTTCAAATTCTTTATAAAACAAAGATTAAATTAATAATTTTTTTTCCAAATATTCATTTAACATTAATCTTATCATTTGAATATTTGTGACATTGAACTAAATCCTTTAATAACTAAAAGTAACAATAGAATTATTTTTTATTTCGATATACAATAGCTTGAGGAAAGAATAATTTTAATGTCACTTCTAACCCTACAGGTAATTTATTTAATGTCAAAATATTTATATAATTAAATTAATATTATTTAAAATTATAAATAATGAAATTGGTATACAAATTCTGAGGCAGAAATTGAAATATATTCCTCTTATATACAATAGCTTTCATCGGAGTTTCCTACGTTTTCAACGTTGATTACTCCTTTCCTCGTGTACCAAGTAATTGATTAGGAAGATAATGTTCTCTTACATTAGAGTGTATGACACGTGTCAATATATAATAGAGACCCCGCTGCCAGTGTTTCAATAATATCATTGTAAATAATTAGTAGATAAGGAAACGTGTTGAGTAAAAGTATTCTTAGTGGCCAACCACAATTCTTGTTCACCTTATTATTCTACTCTGATCTTATTATTATTATTATTTTTTAAACAAATCCTTGATATATAAAAGTAACTTTAATCTATGTACCCAAAAAAAGTTACTTGAATGTTTAATTGTTTCTATTATGCCGAAGGAATTACTTATGTAAAGTTCTTTTAATACCATTTTTCATTTTCATTCAGAATTTTATTTTAATACCTTGGTGTTTTTCTGTTTAGTTAAACATGTCTTTATTTTTTTATAATGGGTAAATTATCCTTGTAGAACTACAATTTAAAGCTTGATAACCAAATTTAGAATTAGGGTTGACTGCATCATCTATGAGGATAGACCTTAAACCTCAACGAATATTAAATACTTGAAAAATAACTCACCCGTAATTAATTTTGACAAGATTTAAACCTCAATCAGCTTAGTTGGTGCAATTTTAGTTTTACCTTGTATCCACCATAACTTGGTATTGAATGAAAAGTAGTTAATCTAATGTGAAGAGTGACTAGATCGATCTCTTTGTATCATTGTTATTTCGTGAAATAGTTATATTTTGCATCAAATTATTTTTAATTATTATTTATTTTATAGATAAAAATAAATTTAATATATAATATAATGTTTTTAAAAATATTATTTTATTATTTATTTATTTTTAAATATAATAATCACTTGATATAAAATGACTTTGTTA
>JAMLFT010011253.1:0-11234 GCA_026544285.1 Pachyrhizus erosus
TAGGCAGAAACGTACTTTCATTTGTAGCTATTGATATTAAAAGCAAAAGAAATAAACATTTAAAACTCACAACTAAATTCACTAAACAAAATCTTTTAAATCAAAATATTACAGACTTTATATAGACAGACAAAAATCTCTTTCATAAAACTTAATTGTCTCTTTAATTTGACACATCCATTTAAAGTGAATAATTTGACTCCTTACCAACTTATTTAAACAGAGTCACTTTAATGTTTATATTCTAACATCTCACACTTTCAAAAATAAAATTAATATTTATCCAATAAACATATAATAAGTTTATTATGAATATTTATGAGATTACAAAATTTTATGCTGAAATTATAAAATTAAATAAAAATAAAAAATTATAATTAAAGTTACTATGTTATAAAAAAAAAAATATTCATAAAAAATTATAAATTTCTTAAAATAATATAACACCCCTTTATTTGAAAAGAGTTCTAAAGTGAGAGTTGTAATGGCAAGATTTTTAGACTAATCACAAAATTCGTATTGTGTTTGATTTGTAAGTTACTTTCAATTTGTTTAATGTTTTGAAATTTTATATCATCACATCTGATTATTGTAGATGCTGAAAATAATCAAAGATCAGTATGTACAAAAAAACCAAAGTGAACCTTCATAACTTTGGGTTAGCCACCTCTAAAGTGTAACCAGATGTTAGAGAATAAAGTGCATACATTTTTACTTTTTAAAATTAAAAGTTCAGACTTCAGATCTTTATACGTTCAGATTTAGTTTTAATAAAATAAAATTTTATCACTAAAATAAAAGAAAAAACAACAAATTATCTTTTGCTGTGAAAACACATTCAGAAACAACAACAAAAATTCAAATTGTTGTGTCGCAGTGGCATGGGTGAATGCATAAAGAAAAGTGGCAGTGGGTGTCAACAGAATGGGGAATAGACGTTTCCCTCAGATGACAACCAACAACGATTTATATGAGAATACCAATAAAAATGTGAGTATTCACATATAGATATTGTTGCAAATATTAGTGAGAAGTGCTATATATATATATATATGGAGCAAATCACTTTTTTTTTTAGTGTGTACTGAAAATATCTTTAACTAAAGATTCATGTCATAAAAATTATGTGAGATTAATCTTTCCTAATAATAATGTTTTCAGAAAAAATAATCTTCATAAATATTTATAAATGACATGACAAATACAACATTTTTCTGACTATTATTCATTAAAAATAAAAAATATTATATTAAATATATAATTTAATCTATATAATATATAAAATAACCTCTATTTAGAATTTCTATTTATCACATATCAATCAAACTATCCTTTTAAAATATTCATGTCATATATCAATTTATTAACACCTTGCAATTATCATTGGATAATTACAAAACTTTGAGTTTAAATTTAATACAAAATAAGTAAAAAATCATATTATCAATCAATTAGAAATCATCTTAGATATAATTAATTTTAAATAATTATTATAAAAAGTTAATGATCTTATCATATATAATAATTTTTTGATGGATGATTTATGATTGAGTTAGATATAAAATTAGATGAATATTATTATTAATATTTTTTTGAAATACTCTTTTTTTTTTTTCTCTCACTAAAAAAATCATGATATGTTAATTTAAATTAGATGAATTGTTTTTTAACATATCAATTTTCACCAAAGTTAATTAGTCATTATTTTTAATTAAATATATTATCTCTTAACATATCAATTATCATCAAATTTAAAATCAACTAGTATTAATTTTAATTAAACAGAATGTCTCTTAATATATCAATTTTTACCAATAACAATTTCAATTAATTAGATTGCGTCTCAATATATTAATTCTTACTAAATTCAAGTCAGACTTTGCTTTAGACCTACAAATATGTTGGACTGATCTTTAGATGATTCTATAAAAATATTTAAACTTTAAGTGCATTGTAGATATATTCTATAACATTTTTTTTTCACTATTTTTACACTGTAGATATTTTTAAAGCATGAAAGTTCAATTCATGCAAACAAAAATTAAAGTAAATATATTTGGGTTCGTAGGGTCATTTATGGCATGAAAAGAGGTTCCAAATTATCATTAATATGACTACAGGGAAAAGGTAACATTATTTTGAAAATGAAATAACAGCTAAAACCATTCTTTAAAATAAACTGTAACCACGAATGCATGGGTTGATAGTGTTGAAAATTAGTCGAATAGATGAATGATAGAGGCAGAAGTTGCAAGCTGTAAGAGAGAGAAGCAATAGCAACAAAACGAAGAGCACTAGCTGCGTGTGATTCAGAAAGGAAAGCGAAGATCCAGTTACCACTGGCCATGTTTTTCGGGTGATACTATGTAGCCAATGCTAAATCTTTCACAGTTACCATTACAGGTCAGCATTCAGCAACATATATTAAGCCTACAAACAAAGACCCCATGTGATCGTATCACCCTAATCCCCAGTTATGATCTGCTGACGAGACTTCTTTCCCATCATCACAATATACTTTTACTTCTTTCTATTACTGCCTATCAGGATTACACTACTTTCCTCTATATTTTTTTTTTGCCCTTATACAATTTCACCTTAATCATGCTAAACATTCACTTCATATCTTAGAGTATTTTAGAATTCGTCTCATTCAATTATCTTTATCTTTAATACAGTTTTTTTTATTAAGCTATGCTAATTGCGTAAATTTTGTCATTTATGTCAGTCTTTTGTCTTTAATAAGTCAACCTTCAGATTGTAGCTGTATGACTGTATGTGCATCGGACAAGAAAGGGAGTCACATCCACAACATTTTTTTTTTTTTATTTTCAAGATGGTCGTGGAATTTTACTTTCGATTTTTAAAAGCAAATTTTAAAATAGAACATGTTCTATTGAAATAGAATTAAATTTATTTTTAATTCAATTTAAAACATTTTTATCACATTTGTTGTTTTTTAAAAAGTTGTTTTGATTTTTATTTTAATTGTAAAAATAAATTATCGAATATTTCATTATTATTATTATTATCATTATCATTATCATATATATTTACTGTTATCTTTAATTTTTGTATTTCTCTTAAAAATAATTAGTTAAGTATAAAATCAATTATTACAAATAACTTGATAGTTTTAAAGTAAATGATTCTTGTATACAATTCAAAGGAAATGGATAGTTTTAAAGGTATATTGTACCTTGTAAAAAGCGTGGGCCAGTAACAAATATCGAAGCATGAAGTAAATCATCATATAGATCAGATGAGTCCAAAATATTACGTGTCTTTTACTTCTCTGATTCCATTAGCTCCAAACATATCACAGTGAAACCACATTATAAGAATCCACAAAGAAACCTTTTGACAATAAAATTGAAAAAAGTGACGAACCACATTGCATTAATCACGGAAAAAAATGGCCAATAGCAAGACATAAGATGGTGTCTTAAATGGGTGGAAAAAGCTTATCGAGTTTGCATGGTAAATAATAGAATTCATCATTCTTAACATCTGCGTTGTACAAGCTGAACCTCTCCCACCACTGCAAACCGATGCCTTTACGTGCCGCATCATCTTCACCAGATAGTGTGATATCCAAAATGAATGCAACCAAGGCAGCAACTTTTGTGTGGGACATGAAGATGAACTGCACAACAGTTGAAATGCAATGAATATTAATTAATCACAGGAAATTGGAAGTACGTCACGTGGTATAAATGAAATTTGGTTTAATTATTCATTTTGTTCTTACAGTTTCATAATTTTTATGTTTTGATTTCTATATTTAAAAATTACTTGTTTTAATTCTTACACATACATTTTTTTAGTTTTTGTTGTCTAAAATTATAGAGATTAAATTGGATTAAAAATGATATATGTAAAGACAAAAATAAGTAAATTTTAGATGTAAGAACTAAAAAATAAAAATGATGCTAGTATAAAGATCATAAGAGTGTTTAAACTATAAATTTCAATAATGGGGTTTGGTTAAAGATATCTCACCCATCTAGGAACATGATGCTGCTTCACATGATAATATTCTGAGAAATATTGTGGTATGGAGATGCCTAGGTAAAATGAGAAGCCCAACACGAATTTTGTTCTGAAAATGTTGAGATTACAAAATTGGAGAAAGCCAAGACCCGCAGAAGCTGTACATTCCAAAATAGTAACTAACACTGTTAAGTCACAACACCACAAAGACTAAAATCAGAGAACTTACACACATAACCGAATAACACACAATATAATGCTCCTATAATTGGCATAGGTACTGAAGCAAAACGTGCACCCAATTTGCCTAATGGGAAGAGAAAAGAACATGTATACAACATGAGATATCATTTGATAAAGAAAATAATAAACTAAGGGAAGCATAAGAAAGTCGATACTAGATTTAAATATTTAGATCCTATCTAGATAAACTTCTTAGTAAGTATTCGTAAAAATAAAAAATAAAATGAATTAAACTTTTTTTAAATTAAAATTAACTTATGCAAAGTTAAAATCAGTCTCTTGAGAAGTAAAATGAAAGAATTTTTATAAAAGTTAAAGAAGATTTTAACTTATTATGAGATAAATAATTCATTTTATTTATTTGTTTTTTCTTTTTGAGAGGTTTATTTATACAAGGGCTTATTGATAAAAGAAAAGAAAAACATCGGTTCATGAACAATAGGGTCT
The DNA here is from genome assembly GCA_026544285.1 of Pachyrhizus erosus. Classification (NCBI taxonomy): domain Eukaryota; kingdom Viridiplantae; phylum Streptophyta; class Magnoliopsida; order Fabales; family Fabaceae; genus Pachyrhizus; species Pachyrhizus erosus. The sequence goes on from JAMLFT010011253.1 coordinate 4,684, forward strand.
AATTCTATCATAAATTAGATACACTAGTACACTACCAAGACTAGAAATTATGAGTAGTATAAGATCATACTGGTCTACCATACCAAATATAGAGAAGAAAATCATAAAACCAGATGATATTTGGACGACTCTTCGGCTTCCTGCTTTTGTCAATGCCAACAAACCAGCATTTCCCCTGAAATACAAGTAAAGCATAATCAGAAAAAAAAAAAAAAAAACAGTGGAAAAGGTGGCCTCATGTAAGATAACAACCCTGTAAACTAGCTATATAATTGAGACCTCGACCAAAAATTTGGTTGAACTTACACTGATGCCGTGCATCCAGTTATAGAACCAAACTTACTCCCTAAAATCACAATAACAATTACACAAGTAAAATGGTGTCATAAAGTTTTATGTACAAGAGTCAAGGGAGAATTGCAAAATTTGGTGAATCCCACCACCCAGTCCGCTCCACGGCTGATAACAGATGGTGGCACTGGTGTGGCACTTCCATATCTTCCCGCAGCATAACATGTACCAGTAAACTGCATATAAATCTATATTAAAAAATATAAAGTTTCAAGGCAAAAAAATGGGGAGGACAAGATAAATATTTAACTGATTTTTCAGTTTAACATGGTTTCTATTAAGCAAAACTAGTGAGTAATGACCAATTTATGCAGTTGCAGTATGATTGAGGGAGACATGGGATTCTATTAAGGGGTATATAGTGCTTACCTCAAAAAGAGAAACAAAAGAAGCAGCGATCATAGCCATGGCCTCCCCGGCATTGAAAGTAGGAGACCCCCATTGGAAGAAGAGAGGAAAATACACCCTGCGTAAATGGTGAACTAATAAAAAGGCCAAAAAGTGGCATCACTAAGGTTGTTATATTAAACACTTCATATATGCAAAAATAATTAAGCATTTTCGCAAAACTAAATTTTCATGCATATATACATACATAAACACATTTGAGTATCCTATCTCCTGAATTGTTGTTCATGTAGCAGTATCTTCACAGTTTTTGTTCATATGAAATTTCTACAATTTTCTTATAACAGAAAATCATGTTTACCTTCAAAGAATGAAGCTCAGAATTTCTTAAAAGCATTTAAGGTCCTTATTGGATAAACTTACAAGTACTTATTGTATTGAGCTTTCTAACTAAAATCAACTTATGGTTATCAACTTCAGCTATTTAAGAAATTAAATGAAATTTTTTTATAAAAGTTAACAAAGTTGATTTTAACTTGTGCGATTCAATTTATTTTTTATAAATATTTATTCCTATAAGTGTTAATGGAAGAATTTACTTCAATAAGACCTAAATAGTTGATCATTAACTGAGAAAACCAGCGGGAACTCAATCTTACCATGGAGCGGCACTGATAAGTCCAGCACGATTAGTGCGGCAACTATTCTGTGTACTTTCTGGCTTGTGGTTATACATAGTGCGTGAAGTTAGAAATAGTGCATATAGCCATGCACTTGAGGCAGTGAATAGAACTGAAAATCGGTCATATATAGGCTTCTTGGTGCCAAAATAACGATTAAGATACTGCAGAAGCATAGAACATCATCAAACACTTGGACCAAAGTTAAAGAATAAAAATTAAACGGATTTAAATTTCTTTGGAATTGTTTGTTTACTGTTTCAAAAAACAGTTTCTGTTTTCTAAAATTTGTTTGTCTCCTGAAATCCTTATTTGAAAGTGTATGATGTCCTCTGAACACATTTCAGTTTTGTAGAAGTTTGTCCCTTGAGCACATGCATAGAACTCGAAAAAAAAAAAGAAAAGATGAGAAACATGTCTCTATTTTTGTTTTTTGATTTATAAAATACTTGTTTTAGAAACAAGTTTCAAAACTTCAATAGATTATGGACGAGAAATTGATTGTTGACTAGTGTAGGTTTATTTTAGAACACTACTATTTCTCTTGACTGTATGGTTCATCGAGGAGAGATCGAACTTTAAGGTAAACGGTCTTATCAACAACCAAATGTATAACTTTCCAGGAATTTAATTGCACTTATATTCATCAATGTAGAAATTGGGTTCAAGCTTTCCCCAGCCCCTTCTCATCAATAGACTCCTGACCTTAGTTTTTTAAACAAAAAGATAAATAAAAGGGAATCAAACATGCCCTTAGTGTCCTATTTTACAGTTTCTAAATTCTTTTCATAAATTTGTTATATCATTATACTGACTCGGCTAGTTTTCTTTATTTCAGTATCATCCAATCATACCACCAGGTAATAAGTTTGTTGTAAAATGATTTTACACTGAATATATTTGTATACAAATCTTTGGTTGGTCCACCAAGAGCAAGAAGGACAAAGCAAACAGGACAACCACTAATGCAAAAGCTAACTACTTGCCTGAGATACGAAAACAAAGATAATTAGTGCTGGAAGCCCAACTTCAACACATTTTGCCAGCTGCAACATTAATTGGAAAATATAGAGGGGGCAAAAGAAATACAAACCTGTTGTCAATACAAACTTATAGAAAGCTAATCGAATCGAACATAAGAAGCAAAAGATAACAAATACCATTGGGAAACCAAGACGATAGAGACCGAGTCCAGTGAAAGTTACATAAGGAGCTACACAGTGGACTAAGGAACCTGAGATAATTGAAGGAGTTAACAAGATAAAATAGTTATCGAAGAAGCTGATCAGCTGTTGAATCCAGCCAAGAAAATCACACTAACCTAACAGCATTCCTCCAAAGACCGAAAAATCCAACAGCCATCTGGAAACATGCAGTTATGATCAAGGCACCTTGAATCCCTCTTATTGTCTGAGTGAACCTCTAGAAAAGTCAAACATATGGACTAAGTCAGCACTTATCACTAACATAATGAATTGTTCTGTAACATAGAGAGAAAAGATAAGAAGCAAAACTAGTCCTATTGACCTCATAAGGATCTGTATATGAAGTATATCTTCTGGCTTGGATAATAGAAATTATGGGTATTATGTAAGTGTATGAACCAACAACTACAATTGGAAGTCGAGTTCCAAACAAGGATTGAAGAAACGTGCTTATTCCTGAAGCAAGCAGAAGTGTCTGAATCACCCTAGCCTTCTCAGCCTACATTGAGTCAAAGCATTTAGTTTTATTTGTAAAATGTAAATGCTCAAAATCAAACAAAAAGTGGAAAAAATGCCTACATCTCCTCCACCCATTTGAGGAACAAGCATAGTTGGAATAAGAACAGTAATGCCAAGAGTCAGAAGGTAATAATGAAACCCCAATAACAGTGCTTCACCTGCCTCATGATGAAACCTTCAATTTAACTCTCTATCACTAATATTTTAATAAAGAAATTGTTACTTCTCAATTTTTTTATTAGACTTGCCACAAATCTTCCAAAGGCAAAATGTAACATATCAAAATGTCTGAACAAACTTTGAATCCTTGTTAAACATGTTACAACTTGTAATTAACTAGTAATGATACATTAACACATTATCATTGTAATGATATTTTAGCACTTGTGTTCTAAATTCCAACGACATACCAGATTCAAATCGATTATAATTCTCAGTATCACTATCATTATAAGTAAAGAACAGTGTACGAACGCCATGGAGGAGGACTCTTGATGCAATATTGAACTCCAGGTAATTGCTCTTGCACAGCATGTGGCTGTAACTCTTCCACATTTTTTGCGCCACTTTCTTTTTTGCTAGCGCCACCTCCACCTCCAGTGTTGTTGTCACGGGCACCACTTGCATTGTTGGCTGTAGCTTTATCTTGAGCCATCTTTTGCAAGCATCAAATGGAAGGATCGTTGATCTTCTAATGAAAATGACTGATCAAATTTCTAATTTAAAGAGAATTATATGAATTTCAATTGAATGGCCAAATAATTGAAGATTTGGTTTTGTCAGTTGCAGAAATTGGAATTATACGCCATTATTTTTATTAATAGCCTAAAACGGCCTAGTACATTAACACATTATTAATTACCATTAAGATACTGCAGAACCTAGGAAGGAAGTTACAATGTTTAGCGGGAAATGTGGATTCAAAAATAGATTTAAATCTCGTTATTACGGTTGACATGAAAAGGATGAGAGTATCATATTCATATTCTTATTCTTATTGTTGTCAGATTGTAGTTTTGCAATTGTTAATGCTGTCAAGGTTTATAAATTTGCTTTTAGATCTTTTAAATTTACAAATAATTTTCGATTAAAAGTGAATTTAAAAATAAAGTAGTTTTCCTCTAAATCAATTAACAGAACGTGTAGGTAAAATAAGGCTTCTCAAATTTTAAAAGGCAAGATTGGCTGTTTTCCTTTCAAGTATTTGGGGTTGTCAATAGGGACTAATCTAAACAAAACAAGATACCTGAAAACCTGTGACTGAGACAGTGAAGAAAAGATTGACGTCTTGGGATAGTAAGCATGTCTCCACTGGTTGTAGAGTAGTATTGATAAAATCAGTCTTGGCGTCATTATGGATTTATTTTCTTTCCTTCTTCGAGATACCAAAAGGTATTATTCTTTTATTAGAATCTCTTTTAAAAAAAATATTTATGGAGAGGGGAAGAGAGAAGAAAGATACATTGGGTTGCATGAGAAACAATGTAAGGAGGAAGGTGGTTTGGGAATAAGGGACCTAAGAGCGTTCAATAAGGAAGGAAGTTATAATGTCAAGTTAGTTTATCTGGCCTTAAGGTCTAGACACATAGATGAGTCAACAATGTATTTAAGAAAATGTGGCTAAAGAATATCCCTCCAAAGGTGCAGATGTTTGGATGGAAGTATTTCATCTCTTTAGAATTTGGTAAGAAGAAATATTATTGATGTCAGTGAATGAGGTATGTGCAAGGGATGCGGATAAGAGATGGTGAGCTCAACTCATTTATTTTTGAGTGTGAGACTACATATAAGGTTTGAGCCAATTCCTGGATTTTTGCATCAAAATATACTGAAGAAGCAGAATTAATTGAAGGTATTAAAATTGGATCATGGCAGTGTTTTATAATTGAAGGTGCAGTGTATTGATACAAGGTATTAAAACTCAACAGCGAATTTTTAAATAAATGTTTGGCGGTTCCATGAATGGGAAGTGTTTTGTAAGTAAATATCTAATCATAGATTGTAACTTTTTATATGAAATATTTCAGTTAATAAGATAATACACAACAGGGAAACCACTTGGTCCATGCTATGCCTCAATGTTTCACTCTTCTCCCATGGTGATGTAATGGGGCTTTGTACCCCTCTTAACCCACCCTCTTATTTTGTTTTTTTTTTTTGGGCTTTAAGCCCTCATTATCACCAAAAACCCAGTATTTGTCTCTCTAAAAGTGTGCATCAATCTGATATTCCAAGGCCTGTTTTTGTTGCTTTGAAAGTTCTCCAGGATCGGATAGTAAGGATGCTGTTTGTAACAAAGAATCACACTCAATGGAAATATTTTTACCTCTCAAAGACCAAGCAATTTCCAAGCCAGTTAAAATTCCCCACAGTTTTGACATTATTAGAACACTGGTGAAACCAAGGTTTCTTTGAAAGCCAGTAATACTAATGTGCAGTCAACTTTTAAGGGTAGGATTGAAATCTTCTTAAAGTCATCTAAACCTCATCTGGTTGATTTTTTATTTATTTATAGAGATCCCATCACATATAAAGGTTTGTTGAATAGTTTTCACTAAAAAATTGTTTACAATTTAAGCTAGGGGTATTGATGTGTTGGTTTAATTTAGATTTAGGATAAAATTAAATATAGATCGAAGTAATCAAGATCGAACTGGTTTAATTTGGACTATTAAGCAATGATAAAAAAAATAATGTGTTAAAGTTTTTAACTGCACTTGTTGTCTGTTGGATATAATTTTTTAAGTTTATGTTCATGCAATATAAAAAATTTCCTTATTTTTGAATGAGTAATTATTTATATTATTTAATATTTATTTTTTTCCTTAGTTATCAGTTTATATATATTATTAATTATCTTACTTAAACAATGATAAAAAGAAAAATACATCATAAATATGATTAAATTAAAACACTTAAAAACATTCTATAAGATCATAAAAAAATCAAAATAAATGAAAAAGAAAACAAAAAACAAAATGGAAAAAAATAAATACTAAAATCCAAAATCATTAATGTAAAAATTTAAAAAATTGTTGGTTGAGTCAATTAATTGATTTGTTTAACACTTAAAAGTAAAAGAAAATGATTAATTAAACCAATCTAAATCAAATTAATTGAATTTGAATTATAGAATTCATCGAGTTAATCTAATCCGATAACTATTTTATTATTTAAATTTATACAATAATCTTCTAAATTCTCCCAAACATATTAGTGAGGCTGCCAATACGATTGAAAGTGTCATCCCCTGCTTAACATTTTCGTTCACTAAAAAGATGTGTTTTCTTTTTATAAAAAAAATTGATGACCAGAGATTTATCACAATTAACATATTCAATCCATAAATTGAATGCACAATTGGATATGTTAATATAAACAATTCCATACACTTTTTTTTTTTAATTATAAATTACTATATATAATAATTAAATTGTTAATATATATA
>JAMLFT010011254.1:0-11234 GCA_026544285.1 Pachyrhizus erosus
TTTATTTATAAGACTTGATTATCTAATTCATCCAGATTAAAAAAAACGTAATTAATTTAACTTATAGTAATAAATTTGTCTTAAACTTATATATTTTTCTAAAAATATCATTGTCATTAATTATTTTCTATCTTTTATAACTATATATCAATAAAATCTCTCTCTTAATAAAGATATTTTAGTTTAAAAATAACTTATGTATACAATAATATGGATTGGATCTTATATAATAAAACAAAGAATTTTAAAAAATGAATCTTATAAATAAAAATAAATATAATATTATGTAAAATTTGTTAACACACTTATGTGTTTAGCAAAAGATCAAATGATTATCTTAGATAACATCTGCTAGTATTTATAACATAATGTCAATATGTGATACTTTCAAACAAATTTCTATATACCTAAAATATGATTTATTTATATACCTTAAAATGAACTTTAAGAACCAAAAATTATGATTTCATGTTTTGAAAGTATTAAAAAACATTTAGGAATCAAATCAAAATACTTATTTTCTCTTTTATTCTTTTTATGTTTTTCTATTATTTCTCTCAACTTTTCTAGTTACACCATTAATTTCCCATTATTTTATTTTATTTTATTTTTCTATCTTTTTTTCTTTGAACATACATACATCTATATTGGGTTTAGCATTTTTCTTTTCTTTCTTTTTTTTCTTCAATATCTTTTTGTCCTAATAAGATGTTTTTCATTTTAAACCTTTAGTTAATTTTTTTTATTTATATTTTAGTTCTTATCATTTGTTTAGTTTTTTTATCAAGTAACAATGTTAGTTGATGATACGATAATAAGATATTAACAATACATTAATTTGTTATGTCATCAAAGAGTATATTTTTTTTAATAAATTTTATTTTTAAAAGTGTTTATAAACTAATTTAAGATAATCGTTTTGAACATATGAAGATTTAGAAACACTTTTTATCAAAAAAATGTTTACACAGATTGTGTTTACATATTTCTTAATAGTACGACAAATTAATGAATAATATTACTATTTCATTATTAATTAATAGTTATTTGGAAAAAAAATTAAAACTAAAAAAATTTAAAACTAAAATAAAAATAAAAATATTTTAGAAATTAAAATAAAAACCTTCCTATCTGATTTTCAACTACTACTTCTCACATGTCAAAACCTGTAGAGAGGAAGATGATTCCAAACTTGTGAAGGCTGAACGTTTTACGCATACTAATAGTAGTCTTTCATCAAAAAATGACTCCTAAATCAAATTATGAATATTAAAAATAATTAAGCCACCTTAATGTTATATTCCACATTTTTCCTATTTTGTCTATCAAAATAGAACATGAAAGGGAAGGAATTATTATCCTAATTTTTCAACCCAACAAGTAAAACTTCATTGTTTGTCGTATTTAAAATGCATTATTTTTTATATTAAAGTTGTAAATCATGTTAAAATAACCATTAATAAAAATAAAAATAAATAGAATATTATTTACTTAGTCTAAATAAATCTTTGTAGTATAGTGTGCTTTGGAAATTAAATTTGAAAATGTTATAGGAAATTTAATAAAATATAATTATAAATTAGTTGAAGAAAAAGTATAATAGTCTAACTACCAAAAAATTAGATAAATTTTTTATAATTAGCCAAGATACAAATATATACATGTAAAAGAAAATTTTGAAATTAAATATATAGACAATAAAAAATAAGAAAGGAAATATATAATTTATAATATATGTTGGGAGGTAGAAAATGAGTAGAGATAAGGAGAAAATTTTTTCTAGATTTTAGAATAATAAAAATAAATCTGTGTGTGTGTATATATATACATATATATTAAAATAATTAAGATAAAATATGTAAATTTTTATAAAAATATATATATTCTAATGAGTAAAAAATATAGGAACAAAAGGAAAAAATATAAATAAATTTATATAATTTTCAAATAATTAAAATTGGAAAAATATTAAATTGTATAATAAAATATAAATATTGAAATATAAAAGAAAAGGCTGAAAATCTAGAAAAGGGAAAGAGCATAGGACCAACTAAGCTACTGACCTCATTGTGTTATATAAGGCGTTGTTTGATATATTACACTAGTGAATGAAAAGATTCAATAGAGGAAAAGAGGGAAATAAAAGCCAAAATGGGGAATGTCAATCAGGAAAGAGGAAGACGCATTTCACACGCGTTATGCCACTAAGTCAATGGGCCAATAGTGATAAGTTACTCGCAAGGCAAATATATAAGTTGAAAGTGGAAAAATATATACAAAAAGGGGGAAATGAGGTCCAAACCCTTGACTTGGAAAATGAGGAAGAGAGGAATGTGTTTTTCCACTAGACCACTAGACTCATTCGCATTTAATATAGGAAACAAATTGTGCTTAAGCTATTCTTCTAAAAACTAGAAAAAATAAAAATAGCCAAGAACCAAAAGGCACCTTAGGAAAGCTCAAAGGGAGGGACTTGGCGCCTAAGCTCAGCCTCTTAATCACTAAGGCAAGACACGTTCGGTGACATCTTAACACCTTCAGTTTTATTTGTTTTATATTCAAACTTTTGGACCACCATTGAAGCAGCTAATGGAGCACCTTCATTGTTGAGCCTTCTCTGCCAACGCTAGCTCCTACACCCTACAGCTTATGTCGCCACCTTCGCCATTACCTCACGAATATAATAAACCAAAAATGAGGAGACAGAACTCTATATAAACTAAAACACCATGAGCAACAGAGGTATGAAGAAGACAACATGAAATTGTGAAATTCTTCATCGAATTCAAGTCCATACTCCTTTTTCTTTTCACAAACCAATTCAAAAATAACTTAGCTTCCATTTTCTTCAAGAATTAGTCGAAACAAAAGCAGGGGATGCATAATTGACCTCTCGCTAGAAAATTCAAAGTCTTTCGTCGTTAAACTTCAAAACAAGTAGAAGGAATCTCTATTCTTCAAAATTTTGTTTGAAATTCACTTTCTAGAAACATCAATTTTTACTTTGAATATGTTTTATACTGAAAACTTATGTGATTGATTGAATTTGAATTTTGATCATCCTTGTTAATTTTGCATTCCAAATTATACGTTATAGTTACTAGCAAAATTCAATTTTATACTTTGAATAATTTAGAAACTGTATATTCTATTGTGCAATCATATTGAGAAAATTGAATTTGAAATTCATGGCTATGTTAAAAATGCTCTAAAAGGACCCTAGAATTCAAAATCTCTGTCAATTACCCAAAATTGTAATAATGGCTACTTGTGATTTTGCATAGCTTAAGAAAGTTGTTCTTTTCATCTTGTGAAACTGAATCTTAAGCAAAATAAATGTTAGAATCCAATAGTAGAGAAAGCAAGAAAAGAGAAGGGACGACTAAAGGAAGAAGAAATAAACAAAAGAGAGAAAAGGGAAGGAGAGAGAGAAAGAGGAAGAGAGAGACAAAGAGAGAGACAAAGAGAGAGAAAAAGAGGGAGAGAGATAGAGAAAGTAGAGAGAAAAAGTAAAGACAGAGAATAAAGAGAAAATAAAGAGAATGAGGGGAGAGAAAATAGAGAGAGAAAAAAAGAGAATAAAATATTCAATAATAAATACATGATTTAATAATAAATGAATTTTTATTTATTTTAAATGTTATATTAATTTATTTATCCTACATTTACTACATCATCAAATAAAATATTTATTTAATGTATGATATTGGTAGGACATGAGAACTAATCTCATTCTTCTCTACTATTAACTATTACTATCCACTGTATAATTAATGTATAAGTTATCAAGATTGATTACTTGCCTTAATTGACAATAGAGAAATTGTAGAATGTAGCTCTAAGGTGACTATCTCTAAAAGGAAAAACTAAAACAAAGAACCTTAGGATAAAAGATGAGATGTGACTGATGAAAATCATAAAATATTAAGTGATCTTCGATGAGCAATTCAGACGGAAGTAGAAATAAATATTTGATTCCACACAATGACAATTAGTCATTTGATGTGAAATGAATTGATTGAGGAAATACTATCTCAAAAATTGAAATGAATACCAAGGAAATCAATTATCAAGGAGATTAGAGGAAGTTGTAGATTAAGAATACACATGTGAGAAATAAGAATGAAGTATTGCATAGGTTGTCTACAGAAGATACCTAAGGAATGTATGCAGGCTCGGTTGAGTACTTAGGGGTAGGTAAGGTGTCAAGTTGTGAACGACTCTAAAGATAGAGGGATTTTAGGGAACCGGCTTGGCGTCCCCGGCAAAACGGAGCATTGCTATGATTTAGTTGAGAGTATCTTGATTCAATATACCAGACAAGATATGTACTCCTGATTATCACCCAAAAATGCAAAACAAGGAAATATTATGACACATCGTGTAAGTCCTCTTGGAGTTAGGAAGTTAAAGGTAATGAAGGGTCATATGACAATTAGAAATCTTATGTAGGCACGATATGTTGAGATGAGAATATGTGATAGTAAATAGACATTCTTTTATGTGTATGTGTATGTGTGTCTAAGGATAGATGACTCACTCCTACAACTCCACTTTTTAGATACTGATGACATAAGAGTTTTATCCTCTGTTCCACTTAACAATCATACCCTTGAGGGGAGGTGGACCCATGACCCCTTGTTTGAAGAGGACACCTTTACCGAATATGTGAGATTTGTCTTCCTATCCACTAATGTGACACCTCACGGATAATTTTCCCATATAAACCTATCTGTCGTCCTAACGCAGACACTGTCGCTTAGGTATGTTGGGGTTTTATTTTATATTCTCGCAACCTCCAAGCGTAATCAACCTTTGCCAAATCCAAATCCATCTACAAAATCAACCCTAAATGGAGTCATAATAAAAAAGGAAGAGAGGAATCATCATAAGAAGAAAACCCTTTTGAATGCTCATATTAGACTTTGTGTAGAAAGTCACTAGTTAATCAATTACTCGTATGTTTTGATAAGTTAACAAAAACAAGAATGACTTATTTTGTTTTTAAAATCTATTATATGTACAAATATATATATTACCTTGAAATTATATGGAGTTAATCTTTTCTATTATAGATTGTTTGCTATATGATGCATGCTTGATATCGAGAAGGAATATTGATGTTAAATAGAGAAATATTAATCCCTTGTGTATAAGTTTTAAATTTCATCCTACCATTTTAATTAAATTAAAATAAATTATTTTTAAAATTATAAAAATTTAAAATAAATCAAATAAGTAAAGATGGTGTTACAAAAGTTATATTTTTAAATAATAATAAAGTCTAAAATTATATATTTATGTTCACATATATATATATATAAAGATTATAGATAACTAAAAAAGCAAAAGGATTTTAGAAGGGAAAAGAGTTTAAGCACTTTTGAAGAATATGCTTGCTCTAAGTTTTATTTTAACATCACACACACATATATATTTCAATCTAATTAAAAAGAAAGATTATAGATAACTGATAAAGCAAAAAGATTTTAGAAGGCAAAAGAGTTTAAGCACTTTTGAAGAATAAACTTGCTTCTAAGTTTTATTTTAACATAAGCATTTATTAATATTATTTTATCTACATATATCCAAAATTTCTTCAACAACATTGCTCCATGTATGTGCTTTTAACAACACTAGAAAATATCCATAATTTTCTGTGATTCGCACAATTGGCACATAGCTTCTAATGGAAATTTTCTTGGCACAGTTAATCCTTTTCCTTCAATCATATCAATTTCATCCTTACTGGTCCGTTTCCACTCAAAACATTGAATTAATAAGGCCAAAGTTAAGCTCAATGTCCGTTGAGCCAAGTTTGATCCAGGACAAGCCCTTCTCCCTAACCCAAATGGAAGTAACTTGTTTACTTCACTTTCATTCTCAAACCTCTCAGGCTTAAAGTGTGTTGGGTCACTCCACAACTTGGGATCTCTATGAATGGCCCAAGCATTTACTAACAAAATTGTGTTTTGTGGGACATTATATTTTCCGATGGTACAATCTTCTGAAGATAGATGGGGTACTAACATTGGAGCAGCCGGATGCAAACGAAGTGTCTCATTAACAATGCTTTGAAGATAAGGCAATTTTGGAATGTCAGGCTCATCTGTTAGGCGATTTTTTTCTATATAAGTGTCTAATTCATTTTTTGCCTTCGTTAATATTTCTGGATGATTTAATAAATTAGACATTGCCCATTCCAAAGTTACAGCTGATGTGTCTGTTCCTGCAAGCAGCATAACCTGTGTAGTTCAAAAATAAATATTCATATAACAAATAAGGAAAAACATCCCTTTGTTATTTTAAAATTAAGAATTAAACATATTTTTAGTTCCTATAAATATTAAAATATTTATTTTTAATCTTTATATTTTTAAATATTAATTTTTTATTTTTTATTTTATAAAATATATCAAAAGTAAATCTGACATAAAACAAATGATGAACTAATTTAATATTAAAAGAATAGGATAAAGAAAAATAATGTCAACTTGATTAAAATAAGATTAACGTTATTAGAATCAACATCAAAATGATCAAAATTATTAATAAAGTCTATAAAAAAGTTTAATTTTTGACATATTTTATAAAATAAAAGATTAAAAATAGAATAATTCAAAATAAATTATTCAATATTTATAAGAAATAAAAATATATTTAATTCTAAAATTAATTACTACAATTTTTATACCTAAACTTTCTAAGCTACTTTGTATACCATAACCTCAATGCAAAGGAGTTGAAAATACACGTTTTGCGCTATCACATATTATGGTTAATTTAAGATAGACATTCAATGGCAACCTAAAGAAGAAGAAAAACGAAAAAGCAAGCCTATACACTCCACGCGACAATTAAGCATTATTAAATAATAATTTAAATGTTTAAATGGTTAGGAAGACTACAATGATTTAAAACCTTCTCATTATTTGAATGATATCCTCACACACATCATATTTAAATATTTCCTATCTACTTTTTTTTTTTTAGGGAAAACAATGTATTATTAATTGGAAACCAATAAAATAAGCTTTTAGAAAAGTTTTCTACTGTTCTACATCCTTTTTCCACATTTTGTATATAAATAATATTTTTTTATAGATGACAAAGGCTATGTAATTTTTTTAGATGTCTTTTTCTCTTCTGAATTAGGTTAAGGATTTAAATGGTGAGGTAGTTTAGATTTAATTTTACTATTTTTCTGGCCAGTTTATTGTTTTAAAAAAAATTTAGGATTAATTGATTCAATAAGTTAAAAATATAATAAAAAAAAGAATCAAAACAAAATAGAGAAAATAAAATAAATTTCAGTCTCCTTTTAATTTAATATGTTGAAAATTATAAAAATTAAACAAAAATTCTTTCTATTTCTCTTTGTAGAAAACTACATAAAAATAGAAACATGAGAAAAACAACTCACTAAGTTAATTTGTTTAGTGAAAAAATAAAAATTAATTAAATAGAAAGAATAAAATATTTTAAGTTTCTTTTAATTCATTCAATTCAAAATATAAAAATAAAATAAAAAATATTTTCCTCTATTTTCTATGTTAAATTTTTTAGAAAAATGCAAGATAAAAGCAATGAGTTGAATAGTTCAACTACCCACCAGTGAAAACTATGGTATTCTATTTCATTTCTTGTGTCAAATAATACAAAACTAGAATTTATTTTCTATCTAAATTTTCTTAAGAAAAATTTTAAAAATCTAGACAACGTTAATTCTTTTAAAATTTTCAGTGAAAAAGAAAAGATGAAAAGAAATTAAAAATAACTTACTTTCCTTTTAATTTACTCAATTAATACAAAAAGAAAATTGTCCATTTTTATTCTTCTACCATAGTACCATTGTTAGGTACCTTGGTCACAAAAGTTAGATATACATTTAAATTTACTTTAATAACTGAGATTGTTTTAAATAAAAACCATTATATAGTCCATGTGTATCTATGGACTCTGTGCATTACGTACTTTGGTGACATAGGAATTTGCAAAAAATATTTTGGTATATGTTTATTCTTTGTAAAATTCACTACTTTTAATTTTAGTTTTTATACACTTTTTTTTTAAATAGTTAATTTTTTTTTAGATTCATTTTCATTCTTATTTATAAGATTCAATCATTAATTCATCAATATTAATTATCAATAAATTATCTTAAATTTATATAATAAAATATCATCATCATTAATAATTTTTTGTTTTTTTAATTGTGTTTCAATATAACCTTTCTCTTAATTAATTAAAAATATTTTAATCTAAAATTGGATTTAGATAATAATACAAACAATTTTAAAAAATGAATCTTATAATAAGAACAAATGTAATATTTGTTAATCACATATATATATTTAACAATATATCAAATAATCATCTTAGATAATATTTACTAGTATCTATAATATAAAGAGAACATATGATATTTTAAAAAAAAAATTCTAGATATTTAAAATAAAATTTATTAATTTATCTTAAAATAAATTTTAAGAACTAAAAATTATGATTTTAAAATTTGAAAGTATTAAAAAATTTTAAGAATCAAAATCAAAATACATATTTTCTCTTTTATCCCTTTTATATTTTTCTATTATTTCTTATTACTTTATGTTTATTTTCTATCTCTCTTTCTTTGAACCTTCATACATCCTATAATGGGTTTAGCATTTTTCTCTCTTTCTTTGAACCTTCACACATCCTATAATGGGTTTAGCATTTTTCTTTCCATTATTTTTTTTAAATATCTTATTATCTTAATAAGATATTTTTCACTTCTATCCATTATTTTATTTATTTATGTTTTAATTCTTGTCTTTTTTTTAGTTTTAATTCGTTTATCAAATAACACCGTAATTAATTATATAATAGCATAACATTCACAATACATTACCTTATCATATTATATCAAAGAATATATTTTTTTCATAAATTATATTTTTAAAATTTTCATTAATTAATTTAATATAATTATTTTAATCATATAAAAATTTAAAAATATATTATATGAAAAAAATAACACATATATTTTATTTATAGATTTTTAATAACATAACAAGTCAATAAATTATAAATTATTAATGTTATTATCACTCAGACTAGCAGTTACTTAAAAAAAATTAAAATTAAAAACTAAATTGAAAACAAAAATATTTTAAAAATTGATATAAAATCTGCCTATCTGATTTCCACTGCTCTGGACCCATCATGCATGTTCACAAGCCACAAGAAGTCAACACTCGAGTCACTTGGGGCCACACGCACAACTGCCATTTTAATGATCCATGCATATACTATCCTCTCATCCTTATCTTCTTTTCGTTTACTTTTTTGTTTTACGCATTTCATTCATAAACTTATCCTATCTTTAATATGTGGCTCCTAGCTAGCTCACTATAAATATACATGAAAGCTAAAAGACGTAAGAGTCCAGATACCCATGGTTATTTACTTTAGTAATAGTCCATTCCTAAAAATTTTACCAATCATTATTATTTTCTTTAAACAATTAATTATTTTAAAACATATACCCCAAACACTCGTATGCACTAAATATAGTAAAAACGAATATATATATAGAAATAATTAATAATTACCAACCAGAGCAAGTCCTTTGATGATTTGATCTGTGTAGTATTCAGGCTGTGATCGTTGTTGAGTTAGGAGATAATCTATCATAGTGTTGGCACGATGCTTCCCATTACGATGCTCATCAATGAGTCCTTGTAAAAACGAATCGGTTCTCTTACTAATCCTCTTTAGTCTATTCTCCAAACCATCAAAATCAAACCACCTTAACAAAGCCAAGAAGTCTCCAGGATTATTGGCCCCTCCAAGCGTCACCAACTCTTTAATAATCTCTCTAAATTGCCTTGCTTCTTCCACATCACTCACATCACAATCCTCGCCATAGTACCTCTTACCCGACACCATCCTTATTATAGTGTTGAATGTCATTTCCGAAAATCTGAATTGTGAGAAATTATTTATATAATAATTCACACAATAATTTATAATAAAAACAAAAAAGAAAGATAAATATGAAACATAATTAAACGTTCTATTATTAGGTATCTTACCTAGATTTAAGTTCCACTCTGGTGAAGCCATTGCGCGTGTCCTGAGCGAGCTTTTGCACGAGCCTCATGATCTCGTCCCTTCGGATTTCCAAGAAGGAGTTGATACGGTGCGTTGAGAGAACCTCGAGCACGATTATGCGGCGGAGGTTGCGCCAGTGGTCGCCGTAGGGGGACATGACCAGGGTGGTGTTGTTGTACCCGAGGTACTTGCCGGTGAGGAAGTGAGGGCGGTTCGCCAAAACGATGTCGTTTTTGGTGAAGCATTCTTGCACCGCAAGCGGCGACGAAACGACAACGACGAAGCGGGAGCCGAACCAGAGGGAGAAAACGGGACCATATTTTTGCGATATGGCATGGAACGTGCGGTGGAGGGGTTGCTTGAGTTGGTGGAGGTTTCCAATTATGGGAAACGAGAGTGGCCCTGGAGGAAGGTTCCTGAATCTTCTTGTTCGGAACAAGAAGTTCAGGGACAGGAAAAGAAGGAGTGATATGAGGAAGAAATGAAAAAGAGTCATAGTTAGAGCTAGATTAGCTTGAGAGTGTTGTGTTTTTGATATTGTGATTTCTGAGTCCCACTTGCAGGTGAGTTTATAGAGACATGGGACAGGCGTATGAAGACAAATCCACGTAGAAACTTGGGTTGGATAGTTAGATTGTGACTGAGATGAGGTAACCCATGATTTCATCCATGGATTGCATCATGGCTTACTCCAAGTGAAAGATTCTCTTTGGAAGGAGAAAATGTGAGTGAACAAAACAAAATTTTAAATTTGAATTGGAAGAAAAATACAATAACAAAGTTAAACTTTTGTTTCTAGAAGTTGTTTGTTTTATTTTATCTTTTCTTCAATTAAATGAAGAAAGGGATTTTTTTTTTCTCTTTATTTAACATACCATAAATGATCTTTACCAAACAAAAAAAATATCATAAATAATAATGTCAGTGCACTTTCATAAGAAAAAAAATGAAAGAAACCTTATATCTTATATTGTACTACACTTCAGACTTATATATATTTATAAGAAAATATATTTGTGCATCGGACGAATAAATAATAAAGAGAGTAAAAAATTTTATTTAAATTTTTAATGATAAAAAAATATAAGGGGTCAATTTATTTATTTACAGGTAGTGTTGTACAAATGCAACTAATGTTA
>JAMLFT010011255.1:0-11233 GCA_026544285.1 Pachyrhizus erosus
TTATAATTAGTTTAAATTTATTAAAAATTATAAATTTTATTAAATTTTATTTTTAAATAAGAAAAAATAATTATGAAATAAAAAAATAAACTCACCAAAATTAATAATTTTTAATAAATTTTATGAATAATTTTTTTATTTTTATTATTCCAAATTTTTTCTCTTTCTCTATTTACCATATTTTTCTTTTCCTTTCTAATAAATAGATTTTAATTACTTTTCTTCAGTTACTATTATCACTTCATTTCTAAAACCAGATTGTATCAATTGTGTCAAAAAATAAATTCTTATTTTATTTACTGTATTATTTTTATTTGCCATTAGAATCCATCATTTTTTTTTATTTTTACAAGATAATTACAAAATAGATAAATAAATAATATAAATAAATATGGACTCCAAGCCCATTTAAAAAATAAAAGTCCAGTCCAAGCACAAAAAGAGTAAAAATTTCAAATCCTCTACTCTGCAGCCACTGTTTTGCACCATCCTCACTTGTTCTTCTCAGTCTCTACTTCTGCTGCTTCCTGTTTCACAGCTCTCACCTTGTGATCCAGCTACCTATATAGTTGCCCCCACTTCCATAAGAGACAATTTAGAATCATCATAATAGGCCATAAAAATTGTTTTAAAGCCTCTATAAAGAGTTTAAATATTAAGTTATTTAAATATTATTTTATTTTATCTTAATTTTTTTGTACGATTAGTATTGATAATTATTAGATTATATATTGTATCTCTCAGGGCCATGCAGCACTGCCACTGTGTGGTTCTCTTCCTTCTCCTTATGTCATGTGTCTCCTTTATACGCCTGCTGATAGCCTCTGTGAATGGAACAATATACAGCACCGCACCGTGGCGCCATGATGGCGCGGGTCTTCTTCTTGACCCACTGGTTCCCAACACCCATCATAGAGAGAAAAACTACACACGTCATTTGCTGCTTAGGGTTGTCTTCCATGTTTTGCTTTGTCCCAAAATTTTCTTTTGTGTACATCTGATGTATGGTGTAATGGGCTTGGTCCAATCTCTTCTTTTTCCTCCTTTTGAGTTCAATTAGCATGATATGAGTTAGGTTAGCTTTGTTTTGTTTCAAAACATATTAAGAGAAATAGTTAGCAGTAATAGTAATTGATAAAAATTAGTGCATGTACATGCAAAACAAAGCCAATTTCATTTTGGCTTAAATGTATAAAAGGAAATCTAATCTAACATAATTACCTAAATATAATGGTTAAGGATTAATAATAAATAATAATTCATAATGGTTCCAAATCAGTCCATGTAAAAAGACTATAATAATTATATGAAAATAAAATTAATCAACATAATTCCAAGAGTGCTAAACCATGCACCAACTCCATCAGTGCACGTAATAAAACTTATAACGGTACTAAATCAGTGCTAAATCATAAAATATTTGAAGATTTCTGTTACCCGTAGTTTGACCCAAAAAAAGTATTTTTATAAAAGTAATTTTTTCTTAAAAACGATTAATTAGATGTGATAGTTTTTTAATCCTTAAAAAATGTTTGAGAATACAAATTGTAACAAATTGAAATACTCAAAATTTTCTCAATCAATATTATTAATAATAACATTATAATTATAATAAAATGGCATCATATTTTAAATAAAAAGGTAAAAAGAAAAATCACAAATAATCAACATTTATTTTAAAGGTATTACTTAATTTAAAAGTTTCAAAAACAACTATAAAGAAAACAAAAAAGCACAAGATAGGTTGAATTGTGTTTAAAATTTTTTCATAAAATCTTTGTTAAAAACACAAGAAAGAATTGCTTATTATTTTTAAAGAAATTTTGAAAGATATGTTTGAGAATGTAACACACATTATCAACATCTTTTTAGGAGAAAAACAATAATTATTGTAACGTATTTTTTATTTTTGTAATTTATTTTAAAAATATCATAATTTAGAAAATAATTTCATTTAATTAATTTTAGAAAGAAGGTTTTGCCATTAAAATTTCATAAAAACAAAAGATTACCCATTTCTTTAAATAACATCGTTATTCTTTTCAATCCCAACCATACATCATATATCAAATAATTCACAACAAATAAGAACGAACTGTTTTAGATTATTTCAAGTAACATTTAAGCTTCAACATATATATAGCATACTCAATACAAAAACATTTTCTTCCTTGTTCTTAGTGACCAATAGGACATACAAGTGGTTTTATTTAAACTTAATTAGTAGATTTTACATAAAGCTTAATTAGAACATTCAACAAGATCTTCCTTTTTTGAAGTTTCTTCTTTTGCTTCTTGACCAATCGATTTAGTTGGAGCTGAGCTGAGTTTGGAGCTGAGTTTGAACTGGAAGGGGTCGTACACGTGTAGGGGTTATAGGTATATCTGATAGAACTTTAGCACATTTGTGTGGTAGGGTCTAAGTCATAATAATAGGCAGATATATATGTGAGTATTAACTATGAAGCATAATGTTTGTGGATAAAAAAGTGAATCTCACATAACCAGTAAATGTATCATCTTCAAACAAAGGATCATGGGTTCATCTTCGTGCTAGAGGGATGATTGAGAGACGAAACAGGGGGCGAAACTCTTCTACCATCGGTATCTAAAGAGTGGGGGTTGTAGAAGTGAGTCGTTCATCCGCAAGCACACACAGATATGAACTAACATGAAATAAATAACATTCATTATTGCATACTCTCTCTTCATCGCGTCGTACCTATAGAGTTATTTAACTAATTGTATTTTAGGACTTCTCAATGCCTCCAATTTCTTCTACCTCCAAGAGGACTTACACGATACGTAATATTTAATTCAAGATTTTCACTTCTTTGGGTGACAATCAAGAGTACATATCCTATCTAGTACATTAAATCAAGACTCTCAATCGAATTATGATAATGTTTCACTTTGTCGGAGATGTCAAACCGTTATGTAAATCCCTCTATTCTCAAAGTCGTCACAACTTCACACCTTATAGTACCCCCAAGGACTCATAGATAGCCTACAGACATTCCTCAATACCTACTGTGATCAACTCGTGCAATACTCTAGTCTTAATTCTCACACTCGTTTGTTTAGCCTTTTATTTGTCAACTACAGCTTTCACCTCTACGGTCAAGTCTCTATATTCGGGTACTAACATAATGCAAGTAATCAGACGAGACTTATCTATGTTGTTCCACAACTTTTTAGGTTAACGAGTAGTCTCTGAATAGAATCAAACTCTTGCCTTTCTTAGAGTTCTACTTTTTGGATAAGACATAACACTCGAGACTCTTCACCATCAAGATTATTGTACAATTCTCCAGTTTAACCTTTCTATTAAAATTTTGTCTCTTTGAGACACCTAATCATGTTCTTTTATCAGAACATGTCTCAAGCATATAATTTTTTCTCTAATAT
Organism: Pachyrhizus erosus; assembly: GCA_026544285.1. NCBI lineage: Eukaryota > Viridiplantae > Streptophyta > Magnoliopsida > Fabales > Fabaceae > Pachyrhizus > Pachyrhizus erosus. The sequence continues at coordinate 3,409 of JAMLFT010011255.1, forward strand.
TAAAGGTGAAACATTCAAACTCTAACAAGTTTAAATCTTATTTCGTATTCTAAATAAACGACAATAACCAACAATAATCAGGAAAGGATAGCAAGTTCCTTTCAGACTTTATTTCTAATCATTTATATCACATAAATAAAATAATTATAATCATGCAAAAGGAAGATAAAATTTTAATGGCAAATTTTAAGGAATTAATGAGTAGAGGTTTTACTTATCCTCTAATGTCATTAATTTACCTGGTTATTAAAATTATCTATTATTAACCCCATTTATTATTATCGAGCTATTTCTAGTAATTGATTTAACATTTATTTAATTAAATAAGATCTCATTGTCTATTTATGTACCATTTAGTCAGTTAATTGAATATTATCATACAATTATTTTGTGGAACTACTAGGCTAATGAGACTACTATCTCTCTAGACTCTAATTCCTATAATTATACCTTTCAAGTATATCCTAGGACATTAAATAAAATAGTATCATAAAATGACTAGTACCGAGATGAATCTATTCAATTCTCACCATTCTATTCTTAACATTACTATTATCTTTAACAATTCAATTCAAAGTAAAATATTATTAATTGTTTTACTATCTCTTTATCAATTTTAAAACTAAAATTCCTCTCTCTCTCTCTTTCTCTCTCCCTTTCTCTCTTTGTCTCTCTATTGCTCTTTCTTCCTCCTTCTCTCTCTCCTTCCCTCTTTCTTTCTCTCTCTTTCTCTTTCTTTTTCAACCTTCGTCTCTCCTCCCCTATCAATTCTTTCTCTCCTTTTTCTCCCTCCTTCCACTACCAACCCGAGATCACAAAATGGTGCAACCTCTAAATTTTTAAGTTTTGTTTGCAATTTATCCCACCAATTCTAATGACCTATTGACTAGAGCATTACAAAGCCACTGAAATGAATATACCATTCGTGGTAATACTGCAAATCAAATGGCAAGCAACAAACAGAGAAATTACTGCAAAAGGCAACCAGGAAACGTGGATTGTTGCAAACTAATGACAACCAGGAAGAACGAATTTGGTTTAAAAATTAAGATAAGGAAAAGGAGTAATAGAGAAAAATGAAGGCTCCTCCTACCTCTGTTTTAAGCTTTCCCTACGAAAAGGAAAATTTTTCGATGAGGCGTTGTTTCTGAGTTTTTCTCCTCCATTTGTCTAAATTTCAAAATGGGAAGGTAGCTAATTGATTTTTGAATGGTTTTGTAGACTAAAGGGAGGTTACATGCAATGTTATCGATGAATTTGTGAGTTTATTCCCTTCGTCTTTTTTTTTTTTTTGTTTCCTTTGTCCATGGTTTCTCCATTTATATACAACTTCATCGTCCTATTTCTAGCTTATTTAACTCGTAGGGCATGGACGAAGGTGGCTGGCACGGGCATAGGGTAGCAGGCCACTAGGAGGCTAGTTTTAGGAAGGAGGCTTGAGGAAGGAGTTTTGTCAGCTGCTTACATGGCGGTTTATATGTTTCTATTATATAATAAATAAAATTAAAGACGTTAAAAATATCACCTATCGTACTCTGTCTCAATGATTAAGACGTTGAGCCCAGAATGTTAGTTCCCCCCTCCCCCCTCGAGCTTGCTTGAGGCGTATTTTTTTGAGTTTCGTTGATTTATTTTTTTGATTTTTTAAATTTTGATGGTTTATTTTGACAAAATAACTACATGCATGAGTTTATACTAAATGATTTCATTTTAGCATATGCTTTTTGATGATGCTAAATATATATTAGTGTTGGTTTTGCATCAACCATAGAGTTAATGCTTTAACACTCAAAGTTAATTAGTTTTATAAAAAAAATTGGCAAACACAATTTAACATTAGTTTTTGGCCAACATTAATGTACATGCTAGTAAAAAAACAAACCTTGTTAACGCTTTATATAACATAAGACAAAGTCGAGGAAAAGTCAACACTAGTAAAGTCAATTATTGGCCAATGCAATTTAAGCATTGACATAAAGCTTATGCATACAAGTGTCTATGTTTACCCAAAACAATATTAATGTCAACCACAGCCGACAGAAAAACATGGCCAACGCTACACCTCAAACCATTCAAATATTAATCCAACCTAAACTGTCCCCATAACTTGAATTTCTAATCTTTGTCTATTGCTCTAAAATCACCATTTTTAAAAGTAGAAGTCGTTAGAATAAATGATATAGCCAAGGTTGAAAAAAAAAAGATAACAAAATAATACCTTTGTGACACTTTAATTTTTATTGTTTTGTAAACTCAATTCAAACTCCTATAAATGTTTATTAAAACAAGAAGTGCAAGATCTATTTAAATCTTTATAGGTTAATATATTATAATAGAGGAAAATATTTTTTAGAATGATCTTGTGTGATCTAAAAGGGAAGATAAACTTTAAAAGCTCAATGACTCAAATGTAATTTACTTCACATGACACAACAATCCTTAAAAAAAGCATTATCTATGTATAGTATGCTACGCTTTTGGTAAAAAAAAAAATTAAACAAACTAAACTATTTAATAAGTTCTTATTTAATATTATTTTTTGTCCAATAATTATTCACCTCAACTAAGTATCCATATCAATACAAAAATATTTCATAATTTTTCCACATCCACTCTAACTAACTAAATAATAGAATTAAAGTAACAAATCTTTTAAACACATCAAGAGTTTTAATAACTAGTTTGCCATTGTTGGGATTAAAAGTCAACAACAAACAAATTTCAAGTATTGAAGAGAGTTTTCTATCATGTTAAAGTTTTTTTTTTTTTTTTTTCATAATGCCCTATATCTTTCCTTATTCTTTCCTTTTTAAAGAAATAAAGTCTGCCCTAAATTCTATGTTCCCTCTTCACAATTATTCTTTTAACAAAGTTAAAGCTTAAACAATACACATTTCTTGATGGAGTAATATACTAAGGAGACCAATAAATTTAATTTTGAAACTATAAAAATGATATTTTAGTGTCTAAATTAAGTTACTAAGTAATGGTTATCATAGTTCTCTAAACTAGAAAAATAAGAACTTAAATGATCGATGTATTGTAATTTCATAAACTCAAATGACATTTTGTAATTTTGGAACCAAACTTCACTTGTACTTGTAATTTTGTGATCTATTATTATTATTTGAGTATACACAAGATGATCTTTACCTAGGACAATGTCTACTTAAGAAGAAATTTTTAGGTAATTTTAGACCAACCCTTATATATGGTCCTAACCAATCTCTATGAGATACATATTTAAGTTTTTAATTTAAGATAAAATAACTAATAATATTTTAATATGTATCACATAGAGATTACTCAAGATCATAGTTTAAGATCACCTAATAATTTCTTCTAGTGGGACGATGTTATTTAATGTGTTGCTGATAGTATATTTTGAAAATCGCTAATTTTATTAGGTTTCATTTTTAATTCAAGAGAGATAATCATTTAATGAGAAGTAATGTCCACTAAAATTGATGATTTTCAATACATTTCAAACAATCACATAAAAATTATTAAAAAGAAAATGTTTGAGAGAATGTTGTTAATTCTGCTCTTAACTATTTAATTTCCCATGACAATGGCACAATAATATTGGATTATTAAAACAATAATACTTCAAACAATGCTTCCTTAGGAAAATATTTTTAGTTCTAGTGGCTTGACATAATACATTTTATATTTATTTTGATATTGAACTTTTTAAATTCCCATACGGTAGTATTGGGTTATTACAACAAGGAAGGAACTAAAACCTTAAATATGCAGAGAATGATGAAAATAGAACACTTGGGAAATCCTTCCAAGAGTTAACTAGCTAGAAAATCATTAATGCTCATCGAGAGATGTTGCACTTGGAATACTCTCCAAAAACGCAGTTCTTGCAGCAAGGTCAGTTGAAAAGTGTCCCAATACAGCAATGGTAGCTGTGTTACTTCCAAACTTCTCAATCCCCCTAGAAATCATACATGTGTGACTTGCTTCCACCACTACTATAACATTTCCACCTATCAGTGCAGAAATAATTTCTGCAATCTGCTTTGTGAGCCTTTCCTGAACCTGAAGCTTAAAGCCATAAAAATGTACTATTGATTGTAAATGGGACTTTCCAATGCGGTGAAACCCTTTGGAAATGAAGTATCCTATGTGAACAACACCATGAAATGGAAGTAAATGATGCTCACACTGTGACCAAAAAGGCAAGTTCAGCTCTGACTGTACTTCTTTGTCATCAAAGTTTGCCTCCCCATTCCAAGGGGAATCATTCAGCTTCATATCAATGTCACTACATTGGAAGTTCATCAACCATTTCACAAATCTACTAGGAGTCTCTCCTAACTCCTTCCTTGTTGGATCCTCACCTAAAGACTTAAGAATTGAAGACACTGCTGTGACCATAATGGGATTGATTTCTCCAATCTTGGTTGAAACTTTAGAAGACAAAGATGGACACCAACAATGGTCCAATGACCCCTTAACAACAATTTTATCCTTGTCAATACCTCTAAACTTCAGAAGGCCATAAAAGTCACCCCACATGTCTGCATCTTTGTTTTCAAAAACACCAGACCCTGAAGAAACTAGTATCTCCACCAACCCTTTGTGTTTTGAGTTTGATTCTATGTTTGGAAAGTGGATGTGTGTGCATTGAAGTACAATAGCAACACCTGTGGGTTGTATTCCTTGATGCAAAGCAGAACACACCTCATTTGCAAGACGCTGAGGCTCTTGAAGTCGTTTTGCAAACACATTGGCCACACGAGAGAGCTTGCTCAAACCTAAAACTCTTTGGCCAGAAGGAACATAACCCACATGACACTTGAAATAGAATGGTAGCATGCAAGACTCACAATAGGAATAAAAGTCAAGGTCTCGCACAATCACAAGTCCACCTACTCCACCTGCATGACCAACTTTGGTGTTTTCTAGACCAGCTTCAGGGAATAATGCACCTTCCACAATTTCCTTGGCACTTTGACTATAACCTGGGATAATAAGACCCTTCTTGTAAAAATTGGTGCTAACATTATTGAAGAAAACATGATAGTTTGTATAAGATTTTGGGTTTTTTTTTTTTTCGGTTTAATTTCTTGTATAAGATTGGTGGTTAAATGTAAAAGTGCATGTCTCTTTTCTTGTTCTTTATGTGAATAGTAAATGAATTTATCCAGAAAATATTTTAGAAGAAAAAAATAAGAAGAAATTAAAATGAGTTTTTTTATAAGTTAAAATTAATTTATATATGAATTAATTTGTAGAATTTATCTTCAATAGTTTTTATAATTTATAATTTATGTATAAACTAATTTTAATTTTAATTTAATAAAAAGTTTTTTATTTTATTTTTTATTTTTGTTTTTAAGAGGTATTTATGAATAAATTTATTTAAATATTTCATTAAAAAAAAGTTATATGTTTGTAATCCTCCAAGTCTGTCTTCTTCTATTCTTAGTTTCTGCATGTTTTTTTCTTTTTATCTCTATGATGTTCAAACTTTCTGTTAATTTTTTCCTTTCATTACTGACTCCATCAAGTGTCGTCATATGTTAAAAAAAATGCTCATGTAATAACACCAGATGGAGTCACGTAATTATTTTTGTAACAGAATGACAAAAAACCGAAAATTTCTAATATAAAAATAGTAAAATGTAAAAAATTTTGCAATTAACTTTCACACAAATGTGTATCTAATTGGTGTTTTGGTCTGTACAATATACTAGATAAATATTTCATTTTTATATAAATAAAATTCATAATAAATAAATATTTTTAAATATATAAATTAATTTATAAATAAAACTTATAATAAATAAATATATTTGAGTGTATAAATTATATTTTAGATTTACATTGAACAATTTAAATTGTAATATAATGTTAATTTTAACTATTCATAATAATTTTAAAAAATATTAAAATTCAATTTTGAGATACAAATAAAAATGGTAGAATAAATAATATAAGTAGTTAAGAATATAAGTATATAGATAAAAATAAATAAATGATGGTTAGATATTATTGAAAAATAATTTTTTTTACTAATTACAAGAATAATGTGTGAATTACATATTTTAAAAAAGAAAAATATTAAAAATATTTAATTAAAATAATAGAAAGAATAGAATTCTTACTTTTCAAATTATGTTTTTTAATTTATAATATACAAGTGAAAGTGGGGAAACTTCCATACAACTAACTTTTTCATAGTATTACTATCACTTTATGTTTGCAGACTGTAAGTCATATATGGATCCAGACCCAATATAGAAGCCGGGCCCCTCAGCCGACACTTGAATCAACACATGATAATGTCGAAAGGATAGCAGATCTATGTGTAGTAGGGGATTGGATTTCACATCCAAATTTAAATATTACACGAACTAAATATTATGTCTTTTGCTATAAATTATCTCTCATTTTTATTATAAAGTTCAAATTAAAAATATAATATGATTCTTTTTATAACAGTGAAAGAAATATGATTTATTGATGTTTGTTAGATTTGTTCAAGAGATCATTTTAAAAAAAATATTAATTTAAAATAAATTTAATATTTTTAATTAAATTAATTATTTTTTAATTTTAACAAATTAATTAATTAAATCGTATAATAAGAATACAAAGTAATAAATTTAGAATGTGGAGGTCATTTCCTACTTATCATAACTATATTTATCAAAATGATTGAAGACAACTAAGAAGTTTCCCTTTTAGCTTAAGCTATACACTCTTCTATCTTGTATTAAAATATTATATATATATTAAAAAAATAAGTACAGCAACAAATAAATTGTTAACTACTTTGTCAGAGAGATTATGACACTGTGTCGAGTATTAACTCTTGTAAAGTTTTAAATGGAGTAAACTATCTCTTTAATTCAGTAGATTGTTTTTGTGTGGGTCATTTTAATACTTAACATTACTAAAATTCCAGTCTTTAACTTTGAAAAATATAAATCATATTGATCCTTTTTCATTTCAGTCTTCTAATTTTCACTACTCCTCTAACACTAAACAACAATGATAGAAAACACATAAGTACGCAATTATATAAAAGATGGATGATTATTTGATTACATACATAGAAAAATACTTTTTTATATTATTAACAATGAAAATATACAATATTTTTTTTAAAAAAAGGTAATAATTCGTAAAGAATAATTGTTAGAAATTTAAATATTTTTTGTTATAAGAAAATGTATTTTATAAAAACTTATAGTAGAGTATTTTCTTATATCTACTAAAGAAAATTTCTGAATCCATTTTATAAAATGTCCATATATCCAACTAATAAGAGGTACCTACCACTGAAACAAGATATATGTAGAGTGGCAAGACGAAAAAAGTGCATTAATTGGTATGCATGTAGCAACTTAAGACAAAAAGAACAAATCTATAACCATAAAAATCATGATGTAACTATTTGGTAGAAACATTTTGAACAAGTTGTTCAATAGCTATAAATCCTTGATTTTCGTAATAGAAAAATCAGTTATACCATGAGAATTAGTAGAATTAATTACTTCTACAATTTTAACATCAATTATGACTAAAACAAAGTGTGAAGGGAGGGATAGTCACCTCTGGTTCCTTCACAAAGGGCCTTTGAAACACGAAGTGGTGTCTTTCTAATGCCTTCTCTGTTGATATCTTCTCCTAAACCCATCAACAAAACTTGGACAGCATATTGAATGGAAGCTGTATCTGTCTCTTTCTCAAAACACTCTTCATCATAACACTTACTGACTCCATTTTCAAGCTCACAATCCAAATCATTCTGATCCAAATGTCCCATTGAAAGACCACACAAATGTAAACTCTCAACCACTAT
>JAMLFT010011257.1:0-11231 GCA_026544285.1 Pachyrhizus erosus
AATTAAAAATAAATAAAAAAATTAATTATAAATAATTTCTAATACAAATTTTAAAATACTTGTATAATATTAAAATATTAATAAATAATATTTACCCACGGATCATGCAATCCAGTATATATATGTGTATTTAGTTGGATAAAAATAAAAAAAATTTAATATGAATCCCACAATTTTGATTATTTTACCAACCAATCAAATTCAATTCAAACAATTTTTTTTCTATTTAATTACGTATTCTTAGTGCGGAAAGATAAAAATAAATGTAGGAAGACTTATATTCTATTTTTATTATAGTTGCTGTAATAAAAATGGAAAATTAAAAAAATAATTTAAAAAAAGATTGTTTAGGGTAATAAAAAGAGAAATAGATATATCCTTTTGGTGAGAAAGAGAAATGATGGTTTGTGATAGACATTGGTATTTATTTATTTATTTAGATCAATACTTAAAAGAAGAGTGGGTAAATAGGCATATAGGAGAAGAAAGGAAAGGAGAAAACTGAAAACCCATAAAAAACCCTCCTAAGGCCTCAGTTCTGAGACTCTTATCCGTCAACAACAATGTCTTCATCCTTCGCTGCCTCTAACAACCTCAGCAGCAGCACCATATTACCCACTCGCAACACAAGACCCTCTCCGATAAAATGCAACCTTTCTCCTTCCAAACCCAATAACAATGATTCTAATTCTCACCCACCGATCTTCAAAGCCATTGCCATCTCCTCCGCCGCATCCATCCTCCTCCAATGCACCCCACTCACTCCCTTCCTCCCTAACCCCCTCGCCAAACTCGGCGGAGGCGGAAACTCCGGCGGCGGTGGCGGCGGTAGTGGAGGAGACGGATGGTGGTTCGGCGGCGGAGGCGGCGGCAATGGAGGGTTCTGGTCGAGAATGTTCGCGGCGGTGGCGGACGAATCTCAGTCTCAGGATTGGGATTCGCACGGTTTACCTGCGAACATCGTGGTTCAGTTGAACAAAATGAGTGGTTTCAAGAAGTACAAGGTTTCGGATATCTCGTTCTTCGATCGGAGCCGGAAAATGAAGGTGGGAACCGAAGATTCGTTCTTCGAGATGGTTTCTCTTAGGCCGGGTGGGGTTTACACGAAGGCGCAGCTTCAGAAGGAGTTGGAGACTCTCGCAACTTCTGGAATGTTCGAGAAGGTGGATTTGGAAGGAAAGACGAACCCAGATGGGTCAATTGGGGTTACGATTTCGTTCAGCGAGAGCACGTGGCAGTCTGCGGATGGATTTCGTTGCATCAATGTGGGGTTGATGCAGCAGACGAAGCCGGTTGAGATGGATGCCGACATGACTGATAAGGAGAGGTTGGAATACTATTTGAGTCAGGAGAGGGAGTACAAGAGGAGAATCGAAAAGGCCAGGCCCTGCCTCTTGCCAAGGTATGTGCACAATGAGATTCTCGACATGCTCAAGACACATGGCATGGTTAGTGCCAGGCTTTTGCAAAGGATTAGGGACCGTGTGCAGAAATGGTACCATGATGAAGGCTATGCCTGTGCTCAGGTCGTTAATTTTGGGAATCTTAACACCAAGGAGGTTGTTTGTGAGGTTGTTGAAGGGGATATCACTCAGCTGGATATTCAGTTTCAAGATAAGCTTGGAAATGTTGTTGAAGGGAACACTCAAGTCCCTGTCATACAAAGAGAGCTTCCCCGCCAGGTATATATTTAGTTATCTTGTCTTCTATTGGAGATTTGCGGGGGTGTTTTTTGTGATCAATTTGGAGATTGGTTATGAATCTTTTTTATCTGTGCAATTAATCAGGAGCTAGTTTACATTATCACATTCTTGTATTGGATATTAGGGTGTTCTGTGATTATGCTTTCTGTTTGGTTTTATGGTGTTTTACTTATTAGTTGGCTTGGGTTACTAACTTGATGAATGTTTGTATTGGATTAACAGCTACGCCCAGGTTACACTTTCAATATTGAAGCAGGGAAGCAAGCTTTGAGAAATGTAAACTCCCTTGCTTTGTTTTCAAATATTGAGGTGAACCCTCGCCCTGACGAGAATAATGAAGGAGGTATAATTGTTGAAATTAAGCTAAAGGAGTTAGAGCAGAAGTCAGCTGAAGTCAGTACCGAGTGGAGTATTGTCCCTGGACGTGGAGGGCATCCCACTCTGGTAATTATTCCTGTCAAATTGAATATCAATCCTCTTTAACAACTGAGGAATTTTTTTGTCTGCTCAATTAATTAATTTACTTTTTATTCGACTTTGTGCAGGCTTCGCTTCAGCCAGGTGGCACTGTTAGTTTTGAACATCGTAATCTGCAAGGACTGAATAGATCCATTAACGGTTCTATAACAACTAGCAACTTCTTGAATCCTCAGGTAGGGGTAACCTTAAGCTAGTCCTTTTAGTTCTTTCATTTGATTCTACAAATAGTTGTATCTTACTATTTTGGCATTGGTATTACAATATGTCCCTTTTGTTCTGCCTCAGGATGATCTTGCATTTAAGCTAGAGTATGTGCATCCATATTTGGATGGTGTGTACTATTCACGCAACCGAACTCTCCGTGTAAGCTGCTTCAATAGCCGAAAGCTGAGTCCAGTATTCACTGGGGGGCCAGGTGTGGATGAAGTGCCCCCAATTTGGGTTGATCGTACCGGTGTTAAAGCTAATATTACAGAGGTAACTTCACCAGTTCTTGTTATACAAACCTTGAGTTGGCCATTTTGGCTAGTGGTATTTTTTTAAATTATTTTCTTTGGTCTTGTGTGCCATGCAGAATTTCACACGTCAGAGTAAATTCACATATGGACTTGTAATGGAAGAGATAACAACGCGTGATGAAAGTAGTCATATCTGTGCAAATGGTCAAAGAATATTACCTAGTGGAGGAATTAGTGCTGATGGACCTCCAACCACCCTCAGTGGTACCGGCATTGATCGTATGGCATTTTTACAGGCAAATATCACACGTGATAACACACATTTTGTGAACGGAGCTGTCATTGGAGACAGAAACATGTTCCAGGTGACTCTCATTCTACACACTACCTTTAAAGTTGTGCACATGGATGCATTACACCTTTGTATCAGTTTGTGATTTTTGGAAACAGTGAAAAATGTTTCTCATATATATTGGGAAGGGATCAACTTATACCATTATAAATTACACCAATTCATACATCATCGATAACTTTATATGGAACATGATTTTTATTCATCCAACTATTAATTATAACTATATATTATCTTGATTATCTGTGTCAAATCTTGTCTAAAATTAACAATTATAAGTAGTCAAAGGGATCTTATTTTTGTATGTTTTAAAAGTATATATTATGTTAATTTGCTGTATATCAATGGAGTATGGAATAATTTAAGATTAATACAAGATTTTGTAGATATGATTTGTATGATACAAACTTTCAATCCAGTTGTAGATTGAGATAAATTTATCCAATAAAAAGTTACTGAATAAGTTTGAAGAAGCAAATCTTGATTTATACTTAGCATTTTGTTTTGCTAACAAAACAAATCTTGACTTGGGTGAGGAAAGAAGAAGCAAGAAGTTTGAAGAAGACAAAAGTGGTGCATCAAGCAGAGGCTGAGCCTATAATTTCTATGCAGATGCCATAGTCTGCCTAAATGTTTACTAAAATCTTTTAGATTATGTATGGTCTATTGTATGATTATGACTTGGCCTCCATTATTTATTCATTTTGGCCTTGCAAATACCTGACACTGACACATGTTCATCGAAACAGAATCTACCAGAGATAATACAATTCTCTGATTTGTAACATAGGCACAAGTCAAAGGACTATACTTGGTTGCTCTTCTTTACCACTTTTGTTTTTATGTTACATATAAACATTTTATACTTTTTTTTATTGATTTATTAACTAAATTTAGTATTAATTTGTAATTTGTCTAGTTGTATTGTTTTCCATTGGCCCTCAAGAAAATCTGTCTTTCTGGGAATGACTGAACACATGTTATGATTCTTCATGGAGGTGGCATATTAAAAACCTTGCAACTAAGATAGAAGTGGCAGGGATGGGTGAAGGATGTTCCAATTTTTACTTAGCTAATCTTTTGATGTTAATTAGTGCAATCCTTGTTAGAGGATGGTATCTTGACTGGAGTTGTCAGGGTGTCATCTTCTTCTGTTGTGAAAGCATTCTTTTTAACCAACAACCAAGCCTTGTCCCATTATATGATGTTGGATACGTGAATAAATCAATACCATTAAGTTCCATCCAAAACACATTTTCAGCCACACCTTTTAGTGCAAGCCTGCAAGGTCTAACCTGCAGTATCTTTGTGGACAAATTATTGGTTTTTACTGAATTTCTGGTCTTGGAATATGCTATGTCTATGTTTTCAGATAATGCACTGTTAACATCATATGCAAACTGCAGGTAGATCAAGGTCTTGGCATTGGCAGCCAGTTCCCATTCTTTAATCGTCACCAGCTAACTGTGACACGGTTTGTCCAGTTGATGTCCGTGGAGGAAGGGGCTGGTAAACCACCACCGCCAGTGCTTGTCCTCCATGGCCACTATGGTGGTTGTGTAGGTGATCTCCCCAGCTATGATGCTTTTACTCTTGGGGGTCCCTATTCTGTTAGGGGCTACAACATGGGTGAGATTGGAGCTGCTAGAAACATCCTGGAGGTAGGAATGAGATGACTGAACATAGTTTATGCTTCTGCTTGAAGATTTTAGTTAAGTACTTAGGGATCAAGTTTAACCATCGATTTCTTTTTACAGCTTGCAGCTGAGTTAAGGATACCTGTTAAAGGTACACATGTGTATGCGTTTGCTGAACATGGCAATGATCTAGGGAGTTCAAAAGGTGTCAAAGGCAATCCTACAGAAGTCTACAGACGAATGGGTCATGGTTCATCCTACGGTCTTGGTGTCAAGCTCGGTCTAGTGAGAGCAGAATATGCAGTTGATCACAACTCAGGAACTGGTGCATTATTTTTCCGTTTTGGAGAGAGGTTTTGAATTGAAATTAGTGACATTAATATATTGCTCGCTGGGTTTTCTTCTTTTGGTTAGCGGAAGAATTCTTGAGCGGGGGAAGGGGGATTATAGATACTTCAAAATTACATGTACTAGACTAGTAAACTCGGTGTCTTTGTTTTCCGAAAAATTGGTAGAGGGTTCTCTGAAAATATTAATATGGTAGATAATCTTGATGTCTGTTATGAAGTGGATTTTTTTAATTTGCGGCTACTGATCATTGCACAGTCTATGAGAACAAATGGATCCTCATAATCTTTTAAATAAATTTTTTTTCTATAATCGTTGTAGTAATTTTATTATATTAAAATATGTAATGTACAACAACAAATTGAGGGAGTCTTCTTTCTCTGAATGGAGTCGATTATATTATTAAAAGACATCATATTGTTGTTATAAATTATATTTGACTTGTTATTTATTCTTAATAATCTTTCTACTATATCTTTTCTTTATATCCTATATTTTCAGTTGTAAGACTATCACCTAACTGATCTACCTTCTTTATTTAAGATGAAATTTATCGGTGTTATTAGTACATTAATTTCTACTCTTGTCAAGTATGTCTGTACATTCAATCTAATATTCTAACGTGATCTATGTGTTTTTAAGTTGTACAAATTTATTTTTGAGAATATGAATTTAGGAATATAATATTTTTATGTTTAATATAATATATAAAAAAATTATTTTTGAACATTATTTATTTCTATAAATTTATTTTATACATGATTATTTTCTATTATCATGTAAAAGAGTGGAAATTTTATAATCTCGTGAAATTTTTAAAATAACTTTTCATTTTTTTATTTTACTTTATTTTTTAATTAAAATAGATTGAAAATATTCTAAAAAATTGTAAGTAGTTATCAAATATTTTTTATGATGAAAATAATATTTTCAATAATAATACTCTCAATAATATTATTCTCAAAAATGTAATTTACTTTATGAAACAAACGTTTCCTATGTTCTTCCCATTAGTATCATTGTTAATGCTATAACTTGGCTGTTTATCTATTTATAAAAGTTGAGCAAATTGTAACGTTAACAAATCAACTATTAGATTGATATTTTCTTATTTGCAAAAATAAAAAATGTATATTAAAAATTTATAATAACTCATATATCTTGTTTAACTTAGATATATATCTTCTCAAATTAGTATTTTGTATGTTGTGTTATGTCTTGATTCATTCCACTTCATCTTTTTGAAATTTAGTAACATTTCATTCAATTAATCATTTATCTTTCTTAATGCATTATTGTCTATTTCATCTTTTTCATTATGATGTTTTAATTACTCAAGTAAATAAATGTTGATAGCATGTTTATTTTCTAAATAACTTATTGTCAATAATTAAAATTAGCTTTTCTTTTTACTGTATTTGTATACAAAATAAAGAGATAAAAAAATGCATATTAAAATTCGATAAAATTGAAGAGATCAAAGAATTATATATCTGCATTATATTCTTATTAGAACACCAAAATGTATAAATTAGGACAAAAGAAAAAAGTTAAGGCACTACTTTAGTTTAAAATTATTAGAATGGAGTACTATTTTACTTGTTACGAGAAGTTAAATTATAATATCAAAAGGAAAACATTTAAGCGTATACTTAATGTGCGCATACATATCTAGTTTAATATAAATTTGTAAGATCACGGTTTATAATCATATGGAAGATTTGTATCGGAATGCTTCCTATAGATGGATGGCAAAATTAAAATAAAATAGGGCAAAATACATGGTAATTCAGAACTTACGAAGTGGACCTTTTACATTTCTATCCGTTTGTAAATGTACCAGAAATCCAAATAAGTTGTCAATGTTACATGTTCGAGTTCCGCATAAAATGTTATACCAACCAAATAAATTATTATCCCTTTACATTTCTCTTGGTTTCATCTTACCAAATACATCCATGAATTAAGTTTTATTGTCGTTATATCTTACCACCCTACTAACACCAAAAAACACGTAAATAAATTAATACTGTTGGACATTAAATACTACCTCCTTTTTTATTTATAACACCTATCTTTTTAAAATTATTTATTTTTTATATAAAATTTAATTTATATTATCTCATTTTTTAATTTTTTAAAATTAAAATATCTTTAATTAAATAAGAAAATATTATATTAATATATATTTAGAGATAGCCAAAATCATTCATGATAATGATATTTTTAAAAAAATATATAAATTTAAGATAAATTTATTATTACCAACTAAGTTGATCGTTTTTTTTTAATTTTAATGAATTAAATAATTGTATCTTGTAAATAAAAATGGAAGTAGTAGTGAAAGTCCTGATATTATACAGTGAATTCAGTGACTTCAAGTTCCCAATGGCCACCAAGAGATGTCTTGTGCCAAGAATGAGATGCAATGAATTCTGGCTTTTGCTCTCAACCTAATCCTTTTATGCTATAAGCCTAATTCCTTTTTCAACTGAGCCAGAGTGGCTTCTATTTCCTCGAGGTTATCCTCAACGCTTCTGTTTCCCTGGCTAGCTTCATCTCGACTGCTATTGCTTGGTGTCTCTGTCCCAGAAAAGTTGGATGCATTTCCTCCCTGAGGCGTTCTATAATCGTCATTTTGATCAGTAATATTGAGTTCTTTCTCAAGGAATTCCACAAATTCTTCTCCTATTTCCTGAATGGTAAAATTTCAAATAATATGAATCCCCATTTAGTTCCTGCTGGAACCTATATATCTAGATGGCTCATGGACACGTCATAATTCAAAAACTAACAGATAAAGATGTAAAGCAGGAAGTCTCACGGCCAATTCCTCCCATAGACTCTTTGGCTTTCCTTGTGAAGCAGCATTTGCTTCCCAGTTCCTGAATTCTTCTTGAAGATCCTTAAAGAAATCCTCTGTAATAACAAAACCACAGGTCTCAAACACTAAAAATAAAGGAATTACAAAATTAAGTTGCAATATACTAGAGACATACATCCCTTTCCCCCTGTTGATAGATTTATATGGGTAGTCAATGCCCAGCAGAATTTGTAATGAATGCAGGCTAAACTTAGGGCTAACATGATCACTTGATGTCTACCAGAGAGTATATATCTACCTATTGTTATTTGAACATCTCTCAAAAAATTACCTGCATCATTAAGATGTTGGACCATAAGAAAATTAAAACAAAAAGAAGTACAATGATAGAACAGGAAGCACATCAAAATTTAAGTTAAATATATTTTTAGCACCTACAAATAGGACAATATTTGCATTTAGTCCCTAAAAAAATGTATCCTTTTAATCTCTTATTTATGGATAAGTGTTGGGTGTGATCCGTATTTTCATAAGTGAAGGATCAAAACGAGATAATTTTCTGTGAAGGAGAAAATCACACTTACACATTTCTAAAAATAGAACACCAAAATAGATTTCTTTTTAGGGGCTAAAAGCAAACTTTTGTATGTAAAATTATCTCAGATAGTTAGAGGGAAAAAATTAGTATTGGAATTTAGAAGAGTGTATTGAAAATTATCTCTCAGACAGTTGAAGGGAAAGAATTAGTATTAGAAGAGAGTGCAAGGACAAAAAGGAAACATAAAGGCCAATGGGCTCAAAGTTTTAACTACCATGCATCTTTTATAACAAGGAAATAATGGAATTCTTGGTAATGTTAGTTATAGTATTAGTAAACCCAGTCAAGAAGACCATAAAAAAATGAATCACGATCCAATATGCATCCTGACAATATTTAACTGCACAAAATGCATGAATGGTCTAATGCCTATAAACTTTTCTTTATACCTTCCAATTAAGCTGTATCTCGGGCAGATCTCTTTGGGTAATTGCCAACAACACTAAAACCACTGTCATTGTTAGAGAATGTTTAGCATATATTTAAATAATCTTACAATATGTTTTTTGATTTGTGTAGGTAATTAGTCTTATTGTTAGGTCTTCTACCGGTAATCAATCTAATTAATGATATAAATAGGAATATTAGATTAAGGCACCGTTCACAACATTAAATACTACCAATAATACATTCAAGTTTAGTACTTTGAACTGGTCTTTTCTCAATTCCCTCTTCCCTAATCCTAATTTATAATTCTTCGACATGGTATCAAAGTTGTATCATCTACTTTGAGAGTATCTCCCTTTCACTATTTTGACTATATAGAACTCTGTTATATTTCTAATTTCTCACTTCCAAAAAAAAAGTGATAAAAAGGAAAAGGATTGCTGATGTGCAACAGCAATAATAAAAATGAAGAACATATTGAAAAGTAAAGTTTTGTAGATAGATATTCAAACAAGATTGCAGATGATTATTAATCTTTACCTAGTCCATAAAATTCTTCTTCAGCTTGTGCATTCCTACTTCGGCTTCCTTGTGAAAAATCATAACCTCGACTTCCAGAACCATATTTTTTGCGGGAATTAGAATTTAGCAAGGTATTGTATGCATGTTTTATCCTCATAAATTTCTCCTGTGCCTTTTCCTGTGAAAGAAACTTCAAAATAAATAAATAAGCACTATAGATTGCAATCTTTCGATGGTTAATTATTAATATGTTAATTGGCAATATAGTAAAATAATTGTGAGTGGTCACTAACATACAATCCAAAATACAACAGTGACATCATTGAAGGGCTTTCAGCATAGTGCATACAATAAACTTATACAACTTCTTTGTCCTTGTGATTAAGTTTACATTGTTGTTTCTAGTTTCTGTTTTGTCGTTTGTGGAAGGAGAGACATCATCACTATTATAATTTTTTTCCTGAAAAGTAAGTAAAAATGTAAAACAACTAAAAGAACATGGGAAAATAATAAGCCAATTACAAGTTCAATACATTAGGATCAAACGGATTATATGAATCATCTTTTCATTACTTAAAACATTGAGATAAAGCCAAATGGATTACGTGAATCATCTTTTCACTGAAGAACAACAAGGCATACAATCAACATAGTAGTGATATTTATATTAAAAGTGGAGAGTGCTAAAGCCAAATTAAAGTAAGTTGATAAAACAGCAAATTCTGTTGCCACATTTGAAATCATGTGTAAGCAGAAAAGACCATCAATGCAGAATACACAGTAAAGAGAACACTGACATGTTGTAACGGTACTGTATCTTTCCATTGGAGATAACTCAATGTTCGAGTTAAATTTTCAATTTTGCACAAACTAGTCTATCGATGGGACATAGCAAAAAGTTGGATCCAGAGACAATGATAACGAGAATCATCAATACAGCTTGTAAGGAGGAAGACCCCCTCGAAGCTAAAAATTAGAGAAGCATACAATAAAGAGAAATTGGGATAATATAAGTGCAATTTAAAACGATTAAGATCCTAACTATAAAAAAAAAAAATCCCCAAATCATAAACAATATCTCTGTTTCTTTTCCCCAGATAACATGGAAAAAATATTTACTTTTGCACTTGACTTTCGATAACTTAACTCTATCAGAAAAACGAACCAAGAATTGTCGAATCTCTTGATGTCTGGTCTACTTATTAACCTTAACATTTTCAAAACTAATACAAAGAAATTGACACACTGTTGAGAGAGCAATAACATTAAAAAGCGTTAAACATAGGAATTGCCTCTTTATTGACATCGGGGTGATACTTGAGAGCAAGCTTTCGATACGCCTTCTTGATTTCGTCGACAGTTGCGGATGGAGACACGCCCAAAACTTGGTACGGAGACTCACTAGGCCTTGCTCTCACAATCCATCTTTCCTTTTTTTGGTGCTTCCGCTGAGAATGGTTGAAACGAATTCCATAGCTAAGTTTACAAGTGGGTATGCAACAAGTTGGTGGAGGGGTAAGTGGTAGAAGAGATCTGAGAGAAAGGTGAGTGTGAGAGCAATAAAGGAAGGTGTTTGTGTTTATGTTTGGAGTGAGAGGGAGACTTATTCCATGCATCTTATCTCCAAAGCTTCCCTCTCTCATCTCTTCTCGTCATTCGTAGGTTTCTGGATCAATCTTCAGAACACCAACATCACTCTCTTAAGTCTTATCACCCAATGTTCGAAACATTTGGATTGAAATTTCGTTTAACTTACTTAACCTCCGACCAATTTTATTTTATTTTTTTAAAAAATCACGACTCTTTTTCTCCTCCTAACAAAATAAATAAAAACAATAATAATTTTATTCATTAATTTA
The DNA here is from genome assembly GCA_026544285.1 of Pachyrhizus erosus. Taxonomy (NCBI): domain Eukaryota; kingdom Viridiplantae; phylum Streptophyta; class Magnoliopsida; order Fabales; family Fabaceae; genus Pachyrhizus; species Pachyrhizus erosus. Next base: position 11,169 of record JAMLFT010011257.1, read on the forward strand.
AAAAATCCATAATTTTTTAAATTTTAATTATTATATATTATTATTATAAAATAATTTTATATC
>JAMLFT010011258.1:0-11231 GCA_026544285.1 Pachyrhizus erosus
AGGAATAATGTTAAAAAAATAAAGATTTAATTGTACTTTGGGTCTTAAAATATTATAATTATATAATTTTAATTCTTCATTAATATTTTATTGAATATCTAACACATTTTTATTCACATGACATTAGTTAATATAATAATATATATGTTGTCAATACATATCTTCATACAATTTAATTATATTTTTATTTTTTTAGATATCATAATTATGAAATTTTAATTCTTTAAAATTTAATTTTATAAATTTAATTTTTTAAGTAATGTCATTGTGCAATAAAATGTTCAATTAATAATATATGCTAATAATATTATTGGTGTTATTAAAAATGATATTTGCATGTTAATATTGATATGAAATGCATTATAAATTTTAAATAAATTTAATTTATTAATTAATATTTATGACATTAGATAAATATGTACTAATTAAGTTAAAGAATATTTTAATTTATATTTTTTTAATATTAGTTTTAATAGTATTGCTATAAATGTATTAATTTATCATTATAGGTATGTTTTTTAATATATATTTAATAATTTTTATTTTTATATTGTTATGTAATAAATATGTGCTAATTTAGAATTATTAATTGATTTGTGTTAATACTTATTTTAATATTATTAGTATATATTATATTAACCTGTTATTTGTGAATAATAATTATATATGAAAAAGATACATCGTCTTCCATTTCAATTTTATCACTCATACGATGAAATGATTTTTTCTTTTATCTTTTATTATCAATTCAACATAACTTAAAATATCAATTTTTATTGTTGAGTTAAAAAAGAAATTACGTAAGTGTTAAGCATGAAATTTGAAGTGCCATCATCAGAGTCCATCAACAAAATTATTATTATTTTAAATTAATATTAATAAATATAAACCAGTAAATTAATAAATTTATTTTAGTATATATTTGTTAGATATTAAAAATGTCAACACTAAGATGAATAAAGTCATACTATTAATAATAAAGTAATAATATATACTACCATTAATAAGTTAACAAGTATATAGGAATAATAATAAAATTAAAATTTAAAAAAATAAAATTGTGTAATTATGATATATAAATAAATTAAAAACATAATTCAATTATGTTACCTTATACTCCACATAATAGATTAATTATTACATTATTTCGTGTCATGTTAGTAAAATATGTTAAATAATTTTAAAAAATTAAAGATAAAATGAGTATCATATAATTGTGATACATAAAATTTTTAATTTATATAAATAATAATTAAAATTATATAATTACAGTATTTAAAAAATTAAAATTATAACATATTTTTTTAAAAATTTTATCTTTAGCACAATAGAAGTTAATATTTAAAAAAAAACTTTAAATTTTTGTAAAACATTATTTTATAAGGATTGAATTATAGAAATTTTTGGTGATGACATGCTAATATAATGATAAATATAAAATGTTGTTTGTTTTAGTTTTTACATGTTATAAGTATGAGAATTTTATTAATTTTATTAATGATTATTTTTTTAAAAAAATAATTAATTATATTTTTAATTTTTTTATTTATAATTTTTTATTCATAACTCTTAAATTCAAAATCTTATTAAAAAAATCTAACTTTAGTATCCCTTGAATCATCTTAAAATATTGATGATTTGTTTTAGTTTAAATAAAATAAAATTAAATGTTGATTGTTTGTTTTAATTTAAATAAAGTGAAATAAATAGGTAGAATGATAATTTACCTCCAAAAAGTTTGAGTGTTTTATTAAACCTTAAATATAATTTAATTATTTTATTTTATTTAATATATAATTTTGATGTTTCTATTTTAAAATAAAAAAATATTTAATTTTCTTATTTTATAAAATTTAAAAATTGTATTTAATATTTTATTTTTTATGTTTTATTTATTTTATTTTAATCTAATTGAACCTTAGACATGACAAATTTATTTAATATATCTAAAAAAATGATGTAATTAATTAAATTTCAAGAAATAAAAAAATATAGATAAAATTAAAAATCATATTAAAATTACATATTTTTTAAGATTGAAAAACTAAACGTCTTTATTTAAAAAAAATAAATTATAGATTAAATAAAATAAAAAAATGAAAGTTGTATTAAAGTCTCGTATTATCTATTTGTTGTATGATACTTACACTTTATTTAGTATATTAAATTTATAATGAAAAAATATTACGTTTTTTAGACATAAAATATTACAGTTATAATCAAAACAATCACGGTTCACAAACTATATTTTAGTGATTTTTTTATTATATTTTAAACATAACTTCTTTGAAAATGTCAAGCTAAGGAATCTTAAATATTCCCACTAAGTTAATTGCTTGCAATACAAAGTCAGTGATGGTCAAAATTGGAATGATAATGACTTCTTAAAATAAATAATAATTTTATAATTATAATAAAATAAATAGTAATTTTGCATTTCTGTAAAATCTCTAAATATTCCTTTTTTAAAAATATTGTTTAAATGATTTCGTAGGAAGTGGTTGATTCTGGTTTCTAATTGTGAAGCAGTCAATTAAATACGCCTACGTGTTCAGCAGTCAGCAGTCAGCAGTCAGCAGATCGTAGTAAACTAGTAAAACATCAAAGCTAAAGTAATATATGGTGACGTGGCTCAATCCAGACCGTCCACTGCAATCACACTTGAACAATAAATCGCCAAATCAGACCGTTAGTTTAAACGTTTTGCTTGTACCCTGACAAGTGAAATCATGTGATATTTTCTCCTTCTCTCTGCCTCTCAAAGCAGTTGACCGGTTTATTTATGTTTATTTTTTTTAAAAATGATTTTATAATAAAATAAATATTTTGATGTATTTAATTAAATTATTTATTTTTAAATAAATAATATTTTAATTTTTTTGATAAATAAATTACATATACTTCTTAAAAAGTAATTATTTAAATAATTATTTTTTCATAAAAAAAATATTTTAAATTTAAAATGACTAGTTGATTATCATTTAAAAATATTGATTTTTAAAATATTTTATAATTTATATGAAATATTCTGTTATTATTATTAAATATTTTAAATATTTATCTTTATATTAATAATAGTGCATATTTTAATATTTTACATCAATGATAAAAAAAATTTAATAAAAATAGAATTAATACATTAATAATAATTAAAAAAAAAGAATAACATAAAATAATTTATATAATTTTATTATAAAAATACTTTATATTAAAGACTAGAAAAATTACTTTAATCCCATCGGCATTTGCACGATAAAACGGCTCTTGAAATGGAATTCACGAGAAAGAGAAGGGTGAAGGAGGAGGTCCCACAATGCAGAAGCCACGCGGCAACTCGACGCCGATAATCGCAATTATGAAACAGAATCGTCCTAAGCTCCAAAAACATAGCAGTAAACTACTAGTACATAAAAATTAAAATTTAATAATTAAAAAGAAAAAGGATAATTAATTAATTATTTATGTGGTCATCGCAGCGTGATGAACACGGAAATTTGAAAAATATTGAGGCAAGGGCAAGGGCAAGGGCAAGGGCAAGGGCAAGGGCCAGGGCCAGTGCCAAGGCCCAAGAAGCCCATTTTACGTACCTTTCCTTCCCTAACGAACGAACCCGTCTTCCTAGTTGCTTCCCTCGTTGATACCCTCTATAAATTGGCTGTTACGTTCATGCAATTCTCGCCCAGTCGCACCTTCGTAGTAGCCTTATCTCTCTCCATACCATATTTCCCTACCTCTATCTTTATCTCCCCGAATTATATTGTTCCACTCTTTTACTTTGTATTCTCCCTTTCCGGTATTCGCTCCTTGTTTTTCTGCATTCTTGTTTTAGATCTCTGTCCCGCACCAGATCTGGTGCTGGGTGAGGGTTGGGTTCATAAATTGTATCAATCTTGCTTCTGAGGGGTAGGCGTGGGGATTCCAGAGTCTTTTAGGGAAGGAAGAGAGGGGTCTTTCCGTTTTCAATAGATCTTTCACTGTCTTCTTTTGAGGGGGAAGCCGGGGCCTCGGCCTCGGCGGCTTTCAAAGCCCCCACCTTCACAGCCCTATCAACAAAACCCTAACCCTATATATATATATATATATAATATATATATATATATATATATATATATATATATATATTTTATTTTCTTGATTAAATTTTGTAATTCATTTTGATCGTCGCCGCCAGGAGAGATGCCTGCCCTGGCTTGTTGCCTGGATGCTGCAGCACCTCCCGGCTATGCATTTGCCGGTGACATCTCTTTTCCGGCGCCGGTCGCCTTTATTGGCGTGCCTCCGGCCACGACAGACGACAACAACAACAACAACAACCATTGGTCGCCCTCTCTGTCGGCCGCGCTCTACAACGTGGACGGCTGGGGTGGCCCCTACTTTGCCGTCAACGCTGCTGGGAACATCTCCGTGCGTCCACATGGTTCCGACACCATGTCGCACCAGGAGATCGATTTGCTGAAGATTGTGAAGAAAGCCTCGGATCACAAATCTGTCGGGGGTCTGGGGCTTGAATTTCCTCTCATTGTCCGATTCCCGGACGTTCTGAAGAATCGGTTGGAGTCTCTTCAATCGGCTTTCGAGTACGCAATCCAATCTGAAGGGTACGAGTCTCATTACCAAGGAGTTTACCCCGTGAAATGCAATCAGGACCGGTTCGTGGTGGAGGATATCGTTAAATTCGGTTCGCCCTTCCGGTTCGGTCTTGAGGCAGGGTCAAAGCCAGAACTCCTTCTGGCCATGAGCTGTCTGTGCAAAGGCAATCCGGAGGCGCTTTTGATTTGCAATGGGTTCAAAGACGCGGAGTACATTTCTCTGGCCCTGGTTGCCAACAAACTAGCGCTCAACACCGTGATTGTTCTGGAGCAGGAAGAGGAGGTTGATTTAATCCTTGAATTGAGCAAGAAGCTCTGCATTAAGCCCGTGATTGGGTTGCGCGCGAAGCTCCGAACCAAGCATTCTGGCCATTTCGGAGGGACTTCGGGAGAGAAGGGAAAGTTTGGACTGACCAGCGCTCAGATTCTGAGGGTTGTGAAGAAGCTGGACCTAGCTGGAATGCTGGATTGTTTGCAATTGCTGCATTTTCATATTGGTTCTCAGATTCCCTCAACGGCGTTGCTTGCTGATGGTGTGGGAGAGGCTGCGCAGATCTATTGCGAGCTAGTTCGGCTCGGGGCGAAGATGCGAGTCATCGATATTGGAGGTGGACTGGGCATAGATTACGACGGTTCCAAATCGTGTGACTCTGATATTTCCGTTGGGTACGGTCTGGAGGAGTATGCTGCCGCGGTTGTTCACGCGGTTCAGCGTGTGTGCGACAGAAGGTCCGTGAAGCACCCTGTTATCTGCAGCGAGAGTGGAAGAGCAATCGTGTCTCATCATTCGGTATTGATTTTTGAGGCGGTTGGCACGAGCAGCACCGCCGGCGAAGGAGCTTCCCCGGCAGTGTCTGCCCGTTATCTGGCGGAGGAGCTGTCGGAGGATTACCGCATTCTGTCGGACGCGGCGTTTAGAGGGGACTATGAAGGCTGCTTGGTGTACACGGAGGAGATGAAAGAGCGATGCGTGGAGCAGTTCAAGCAGGGGGTGGTGTGTATGGAACAGCTGGCAGCGGTGGAGGGGTTGTGTGATTTGGTGAGGAAGGCGGTTGGGGCGGGGGAGCCGGTTCGGAGATATCACGTGAACTTGTCTGTTTTCACGTCAGTTCCAGACGCCTGGGGCATTGAGCAGCTCTTTCCCATTATTCCCATTCATCGCTTGGAGGAGAAGCCTTCGGTGAAGGGTATTCTCTCGGATTTGACTTGTGACAGCGATGGCAAGATTGACAAATTCATCAACGGAGAGTCGAGCCTGCCGTTGCATGAAATGGAAGGTGGGAGTTACTATCTGGGAATGTTTTTGGGTGGGGCTTACGAGGAGGCGCTCGGTGGAGTCCACAACTTGTTCGGCGGCCCCAGCGTGGTGAGGGTGTCGCAGAGCGATGGCCCTCACAGCTTCGCGGTCACGCGTGCTGTGCCGGGGCCTTCATGTGGAGATGTCCTTCGAGTGATGCAGCACCAGCCCGAGCTCATGTTCGAGACCCTCAAGCACCGCGCCCACGAGTATGTCAGCCATGACAATGCAGCGCTTCTCGCCTCTGGCCTTGCTCGCACTTTTGACAGAATGCCTTATCTGGTTTCTCTTTCTTCCTTTGAAGACGTTGCTGCTGCTGCTGCTGCTTCTGCTGCTGCTGCTGCTACTGATCTTCCTGCTGCCGAAGATGAGGGGGATCATTGGTCTTATTGCTGTGCTTGAAAATGAGTCTCGCATTCATTCCCTTTTTCTCTGTTGTTTGCTGCTGCTTGGTTTTGTTCTTGTTGTTGTTGGTCGTCGTGGTCGTTGAGGTCTTCATTTTTTTTTTCTTTTTTTTATTATTCCTTTTTTTCGCTGTTTTTAGTTTAGCACAGGATGCAGGACAAAAGACAGTGTCAGTCAGATTTTGTTCTCTGCATTTTGTTCCAAATGAATTTGTCTATGACTTTCGTCAAGTTTTAGAGTAACAAATTTTATTGTTGCCTTGCTTGTTATACTTTAGAATAAAAATGTTCTCTTATGGACAAGTTTTTTTTTTCTTCGCTGTTTTAATGCTTATTTTTTGTTTTGTGGCTTGAGTTTGAATTGGCTTCATCTTGTATGGTGAGGGAAGGAGATAGCGTAATAGAAGAAAAAGGTTGATTCCATTATTGTTGGTGGGGGCCTTTTTCAAGATTTTTGGCGTTGTATGTCATAACAGAACCTCAATGGATGTTTAAAATGTGGTTGGTAAACTAGCATGCTTCTGGGGGTCGTCTTATTCGTAGACGTAGTAATAGAGAAAGGCTGAATTTGCTTGTTACTTCCATGGTTGAAGATTGGAATGGCGTGCTGCATTTGTTGAATTCTTTGCGTGTGGGTTTGATTGGATGCTCGGCGTAGGCCGAAGTGTCCGTTGCGCAATGTATGAGACAACACGAGTCATGTGACGGAGAAATTTCTTTTTATTAATTTATACAACGTTCACCAAATCACATGTTACTGTAGCAGAATTCATTTACTATAATAAAGGTTCTTATTGTTGCCATAATCCTTAAATTAGTTTCCAAACTAAGAATTCATATCCTTGCCCGTTGAAATTTCACTTCATTAACAACATAACTTCAACTTCAGCTAGGACTCGGTCTTCATGTTCATTTTCCATTTTTTTTAATTTCATATTATATATTAATTATAGCACGTTATTTCTCATACAGAGTTTGTTTATTCACTGATCTGCTTCAGACTTGAAGAATTTTATATTCGCGTTAAGGTTTTCATTTCACCTTTTGTTTTCTTAGTAGCAAGAGAAAAAAATGCCTCTTTATAATTTCTGTTATGTGACTTTGGTCATTGGCATCTGTAAAAAATTGGGATGGGTCGTCAGGACCCACGGAAGATTAGAAATGGATATAATTTGAGAATAATAATTTGGTGAAGGAATTATTATATGATGCTTTAGATTGCAATCTTTTATTTGTTAATCCAAAAAAGAAAGTAGTATGCGCCACGACTTAAGTTAAGAATGGAAGGTTATTATGGGAATGAAAGTGTTTAAATCAAAACGTTGAACATATAGAAGAAATGCAAGCATTAGATTGAGTATTTGAGGTCTTAAGTAGTTATGTGGGGTTAGATCAATGAAAATTTTGCAATTGGCAAACCATAATTTGAATTGTATTTGATACCAATTAATTGTGTTTTACATCGTTTCGGTTGAGTCAGGCTGGAGCGATGTAGTTTCTTAGACTAATTTGTTTTGTATCTGTAGCTAAATGCCTTCGAACAATGGAAATGTTAATGTGGATATTTTCTTTATTCCATTTAAGGCAAATGATATTTAACAAGAAAAGATTGATTAGTTTTAAATGCAGAAGCACCCAGACCACCGTATGGCTGAAAGATAGGGAGCCAATATTTACAAAATCTTTTTCTGTGAGTGAGGTCTGTCTATTTGACGCTTGTTACTGAATTCTCTCTTAAGGGATCTAATGTATGGTAAACTAGCCATGTATATTGCGCATGCTGAGGCAACATCTGAGTTTGCTGGTCTTTCTGCATCATGAGATTAAAATGGCTAGTTAAGGAAGGTTGATCTCACTGATAACCCCCATAATGAAAAGTAAAAGACTTTTTTTCTAGGATGGAAGCCAATATGAAAACAGTAATTGCAATGTTTGATAAAGTTATATTTCAAATTTGTTTCAGCAAGCTCCATTTATGGTTTGGATACAAACTTTGTAAGCTTGCATTCGTTTATCTGACTGAATACTCTGTTTTTGTTGAAAAATAACTTTTTTTCGTATTCAATAATATATTTTTATGATTAAAGGATTTTAATGGCTTGTGTTTGGGTATTTAACCAAGGGCAGATTTTTACTTGTAGCTTATAGACCACTTTGAGAAAATTTTCTTGCTTGACTACTGGAGATACCACCATGGTGACATGCAACAACAACGTAGTCAAAAGTTATTAATAGCTATTATAGAAACAAAGCCTGCCAATGCAAGCATCATCGAGACAGACTTTGAGGTGGACTTTACTCTTCCCTTGGATTACAAGGAACTTAAAAAAGCCTATTATTACTGCAAGCAAAACACTAGAAAAAGGTTTAAATTCCTGTTCTTAGTCTGGTTCTTTTTGCACATTATCTAATAAGCTATTTTCCTTGAGGCTGTATCAATAGCATCAGAAATTGACTTGACTTTTGGTTTTTCCTTACAGTTGTTCAATCCATTTTTGGGGACTGGGAGACGTTTGGATGGATAGACAATTCCTCCAGTTTATTCTTGACGGCCTAAGGACAAAGAGGGATGTTCCAAATGTTAATTCCTTGTCTTCTACAACATCTAGTTCACCAAGTTTCATTCGTCCATCTCAGGGAAAGCTAGTGTTTGAATCAATTTTTTTTCGATCAAAAGAAACAGGAAAGGTAATTCTTCTGCTCCTCCTCAATGGCCTCTGCACTGTGGCCATTCTTGGATAAAAATAGCTGACTGCCAACTAATATTCATGTAGGAAAAGACTGAGTCAAAACAAGAGCCACACCATCAGAAACAACCGAAATTTCAGCCTTTCATTGGGAAGAAGTATTCCCTAAGCAACCGAAATTTCAGCCTTTCATTGGGAAAGATAATTGAGCACAAATGCATACCAGTAGTCTTCACTTATGCAGTTATGCCTCTTCTTTTATCAGTTTTTCTGAACAAGAGTTAAATATATGCATGCTACGTTCACAAGTCTTGGTCAGGCTTTGGACACAAATCAGTGAATCACATGCTACTGTTAATATGTTTCTGAGAAATATCCCGCCTTATAATCGTCTTTTACAACGCTAACAAATCACATGTTACTTTTACATAGGTTCCTGTAGCAGAACTTATAATAAAAACAAAGAGTTTAAATAAATAGAATAATTTAAATAATGAAAAAATTGAAAATTAAAAACTCAGTTACTTAAAACCTGTCACCACCTTTCTCTTTCACTTGCGCTGACACGTATATTCCCATGTGATGTCCAATTCAATTTCTGTGGTCGTGTATGATTGGTATTTGCAGGAGCCAAATGCTCTAGGTGATTCAGATTGTTCACTCACAAATCAAAGATAATGGCGGTCTTGCTGTACGGATAACAATGATACTCAAATCAAATTGGCTTTAAAATTGGCATACAGCAAAGTAATAAAACAATAATAAAAGGACATGAAAAGGATAATTCAAATTCAGGACAGTGGTGGTCTTGCTGGGATGGCAGGTGGCAACTGGCAAAGCAAGGTAGAAACAATGCAAAATGGTACACTTGAAGAAGGGGATCTCGTTACCTTAAACGTTTCTAATGGGTGAGACCCTGAGTTATCTCTGGATGTGCATGAATTTTGTTATGAACAAGCATAGTAGTTGGCAATGCTCTTTTATTACGGATGCCACTATAGTTTGCTGGTTGTTTGGTTTGGTATGGTATGCATTGCTGCAGATATTCGAAACATTTTCAAAGTTCTGTGGTGGATAAATTTTTTCTAAAATTTTTTATGAAAGAAGAAATTTTAAGAAAATAAAATGAGTAGAATTTCTCTCATTAATTAAAATCAATTTATACGTTTATTTTTTTACAAAAATTCTATCATTTATCCTTTTCAAAAATTAAAGTGTATAAATTAATTTTTAACTTAAGAGAAAAATTTATTTATTTATTCTTATTTTTTATCTTATAAATATTTATAAAAAACATTATTCATATAAACACAAAAGGAATTAGGGCTGCAATGAAAACGCTGCACCTGTTGCGTATCCTCGTCTACAGTTTAAGGTTTCACATTTTTTTTTATGATATTAAGGTTCCACAATTGTCACACTTGGTGTGCTTTGTTTTGTGCACGTGTTTTATGCTGTTTATTTTTTCCAGTGTTCATGCTGCTATGACATTAACATATAGTGGTGTACATTGATGATTGATCTATCCAAAAGTAAGGGGTCACCGATATTTCCAGCAGAGGACAAACAAAAACGTGGGAGAGACACATAACAAGACAAAAAAGAACTTGAATAGAATGTGATAAAATTTTAGTTTTATTTTTATTTTAGTTCTTATATAACTTTTCATATTAATTCAAAGTTTTTAAATTACTATATTTATTTTTTAATTCTTAATAAATTATATATTTATTATTAGTTTAAATAATATTTTCATTCTTATAAAATACAATATTTTATTTTATTTTTAATTTTTTTTACTTTAATTCTTTAAAAAATTAATTTTAATTTTTTTATCAAGTAATAATGTTAACAAATAGTTTAATAGTGAATTTTATAATTTATTAACTTATCATATTATCAAAATAATTTTTATAAATTAAAATTTTTAATTATTTATTAATTAGTTTAATATCATTAATTATTTTAAATAAATAAAAATTAAAAATATTATTTATAAAAAAATTATATATGTGTATCTTATTAGATTTATTGATAATATGACAAATTTATTAATGATATGATAAATTAAATGACTGTTAATGTTATTATTATGTTATGATTTAAAATTATTATTTAATATTTAAAATTAAAATGATTTTTTTAAAAGACTAAAATTAAAATAAATTTTTTTAACAAAAAAAAAATGTTTTATTTTATAAAAATTAAAATATTATTTAAATCTTTATTATTGATGTGACTATCTCTTATTCAT
>JAMLFT010011259.1:0-11230 GCA_026544285.1 Pachyrhizus erosus
AATTAAATAATATTTTAAGTTGAAATAAAAAATATAAAATTATTAATATTTGGGATTAATTGTAAACTCTCAAAATTATGTTAAGCAATTACTATAACAACATTAGAATGAATTTGTATATAGAATGCATAAATCTATGTGGTGTTGTAGACTTCAAAATTATAAAATAGTTACATATAATATTTTTATATAGTATATTTTATTAATTAATTTAAAAGTATTAATAATTTAAATAGATATAAATTTAAAAATATAATTTATTAAAAAATATATATAATTACCCTAATAAAATCCTTGATAGTTATCAACTTTCAAACATTGATAACGCTGGTTAAGAAATAAAAAGTGTAATACTACACTCTTCTATAGTTTTTAATGCAACCCTTTAACATTTTATTTAATTTATTAACAGGTATTCTTAACGTACAAGTGTACTTTATATTTCTTTTTCTATTTTTTTTTCTCTTATTTCTTAGTTCTATAACTTGTTGGATAAATTATTATATAAATAACAACTTTCAATTCAGGTTTCTGGAAATGACATTTAACACCATAACGAGGATGGTGTCAGGGAAGAGGTACTATGGTGAGGATTGTGATGTGAGTGATGTGGAAGAAGCAAGGCAATTTAGAGAGATTATCGAAGAGTTGATGATATTAGGAGGGGCAAGCAACCCTGGGGATTTCTTGCCTTTTTTAAGGTGGTTTGATTTTGATGATTTGGAGAAGAGGCTAAAGAAGATTACTGATAGAAGTGATGCATTCTTACAAGGACTCATTGATGAGCATCGTAATGCGAAGCACAATACCCATACTATGATAGACCATCTCTTAACTCAACAACGATTACAGCCTGAATACTACACAGACCAAATCATCAAAGGGCTTGCTCTGGTAATTAATTATTATGTTTCCAGAATCATTTGAGATTTTATATTAAGTCTCTAACTTTTTTTAATTGAGTCTTTTATCATATTATTTTTTTAATCAAGTTCTTATGGTTTTTAAAACCCGTTATAAGTTATCACTTTGTTGTCTTTTAGGAATTTACATATTTAATTTAAGGAGCCAGTTAAAAAATTTAATTTAAGAATCTGCTTAAAAATTTTAAGTAATTCAGGAATTTACTAAGTAAATAAACTTATATTTAGAAAAGGTTATTTTAAAAAAAGTTGATTGACAAATTAAATTATTTTTTAGATCAAAATATTTCTAATTATTCTTTTTTCTCTCATACGAGAATGGGAGACTTGAATAGTTGAATTTTTTAAAAACATAAAACTTCATTACTATTACTCTCTTTTTATATCTTATTTATTTAATTGAAAAGTAATTAAATAAAAATAATAATATAGTTAGTCTCAATAATTTTACTATTTTTTAAAAGATATTATATTTATAGATAAATTTAATATTACTAAATAACCAAAAAAAATTAATAAATACGAATTAATTATTAAGTTTTGTTGTGATTATTGTTATTGATTTCTATCCTCGCCTTTTAACTTTAGTATGTATTTTTTTTTCTTGTTGAAACTTTAGTTTGTATCTTTGTAGTGAGCTAGTCATCAACTACATATTCGTAGAAATTTATTCATGTTTTAACTACTTTTAAAATCATTCATTTTATAAAATTATAATTAATTGATTAACAATGTAAAATTATTTATATTAACAATCTATAACAATTAAGTTTTTATCAATAGATTTTAATTAGTGTGTATTGAAAGTATAAAAATATTTATATATGATCATTTTTTATCATTTAATCGTAAAATATTTAATTGATATGCACTCACAAAGTGCCAGTTAATCATAAAATATCACATGTTTAAAAATTTTAAATTTTATCTTAATTATCTTAAATGTCACACATACGTTTTCATGAGTTGTGATTAATTGATAGGATATAACAATTAAATTCTTACCAATATTTATAAAAAAATTAATAACACTTACATTCATTAATATTTTTTTAGATAATGTGAGTATAGAATGAAAACTTCTTATATTATAAAGTGTATTTATAAAATTTTATATTAATTTAAAATTATTTAATATTATATGTATATTTATAAGTTTGATGTAATAAATATTTTTAAAAGATGTATATATAATAATCATTTGTGTAGTTTGATGATGTGCTCATGATCCATTAATAGATATCTCTTTGATGTTTGTCCTTTTAAAATTCTTAAAAAGTGATATTATAATAGATTATTTGAATTGACGACAAACTTAGACAATTATAATAAAATTGATAATGAATCCAAATTTAAGGATCCTTTGTTTAAAAAGTCTTCTTAGATGTAAAATTGCATAACAACATAATTCTAATTTCTATTTCTTGTATATTATTATTTTCATTTTTTTTAATTTTACCAAATAAATAAAACAATGGATTATTTTTCTTATATTTTCTACATATCTTCCTACTAAACAACCTTTGTGTGGTTCTTTTATATTTGCTATATGTTAAAAGAAAAACTTTATTTTTATTTTTTTTATATCATTTTCAACTTTCTAGATTAACTAATCCAAAAAGAACTATTTAAAAACCAAATAGACCAATAAAATAGTAAAAGTACTTATTGGAGAAATAAGTTTTTTTTCATAAACTAAAATTAGTTTATATATAAATGAATTTTTTTTATAAAAAAAACTAAATGATTTTAACAACTTCAAAATATATGTTTTAATTTACACATAAGCTAACTTTAGCTTATAATAGCTGCTTATTTTATTTGTTGTTATATATTTTTCTTTTATGCAATTGTTTATGAAGAAACTTATTCAAATAGAGATAAGAGCCTAAGAGTAAATCCAAACCATTATCATGTAAACATTCAAAATATAGATTTTGATTAGAATAGTTGACATTGTAAAATGTTTTATTATAACAATGCATGTCCATTAAATTATTAAAATATTCAACGTAACCTTGATGAAATATTCATTAAAAAAGGTTAGATGTCATTATCATCTATGAGAAATTATAAATTTTTATATAGAAAATGTGAAAAAAAAACATTTGGAATAATTTTTTTTTTTTTTTGAAATAGAAAGTATAAAATTTGTAGTGTTTTTATTTTTAATCACCTTACTTTTAATTCCTTAAAATAAACTAAAAGTAAGGATGAAAATTATTAAGGAATTAACTCCAATAACAAAAATTAGAAACTAAAATTAAAGATTTAAAAATTTAGAGACTAAAAATATAATAAATTCTTATTTATATGATGATTTAGTAGTGCTTGCAATTAGATATACAAGCTATTTTTTTCATTTCTTTATCACTTGTCATTAAAGATTCTTAAATTAAATTAACCATATAATGTAGTGTATGAAGAGATTATGGTATACAAAGTAGCTTAAAAAGTACATATAGATGGTGAACAAACTATCATTTTTATTAGAGTGTAAACTACCAACTACATAAATAATGCAACATTTAATTTTTACATATATCAGTTTATTTCCCTTATTTTTTGTTTTGATATTTTCTTTGTTGAACTATACAGGTTATGTTTCTTGCAGGAACAGAAACATCTGGTGTAACTTTAGAATGGATAATGTCTAATTTATTAAATCATCCAGAAATATTAAGAAAGGCAAAAAGTGAATTAGACACTTATATAGGACAAAATCACCTAGTAGATGAACATGACATTCCAAAACTTCCTTACCTTCAAAGTATTATTTATGAGACACTCCGATTGAATCCTGTTGCGCCATTGTTGGTACCGCATTTATCTTCCAAAAATTGCACCATAGGAGGATATAATGTCCCAAAAAATACAATGTTGTTAGTGAATGCTTGGTCTATTCATAGAGATCCTATGTTGTGGAGTGATCCTACACACTTTAAGCCTGAGAGGTTTGAGAAAGAAGAGGAGGTAAACAAGTTACTTCCATTTGGATTAGGAAGGAGGGCTTGTCCAGGAGAAAACTTAGCTCAACGCACCATGACACTAACTTTGGCCTTATTAATTCAATGTTTTGAGTGGAAACGAACTACTACAAAAGAAATTGATATGACTGAAAGAAAAGGGATTAGTATGTCAAAAAAAATTCCCTTAGAAGCTATGTGTAAAATGCATGAATCATCAATAGTCAAGGATATTTTCTAAGTTGTAGTGTTGTTGAAAGCAACACATAGTATTATGATCTTGAAATTATGAAAGTTATTTGTGTTAAAATAAAAATCACCCATGTTGATCTTCAAAAGTGCTTAAACTTTTATTTACTCGAATTCCCTTTGTCTTTTAATAGTACTACTACATAATTTGAATTTTACAAAAGGATTATAGATTAATTGTTTTATAATCAAGATAAAAAAAAATGTGGTGGCAATATTTAAAATAAAAACAACCTTCTTGGATTAGTTAAAATATAGTCCATCTAAAAATAACTTAATAGTTCAATTAAAACAATAATTGATGTAAAAAATGATTTTACATTAATTATGTTTTTCATGTAAATAGTTCTCTTATCCTCATGCTTCCTTTTTGCTTTCTGTTTACCCCTTATGTTCCTTCTATATTATAATCTTCTTTTTTCCCTCACGAACCCTAATTCCTTTCGCTGAATCTAGGCCTTTTCATAAGGCTCACCATTAGCAACCTTATCCTCGATTTTCATAACATATTTGCTGCACATGAACATAGGTGACACTTGTTGTCCTTGTTGTGTAAAGGATT
The DNA here is from genome assembly GCA_026544285.1 of Pachyrhizus erosus. NCBI lineage: Eukaryota > Viridiplantae > Streptophyta > Magnoliopsida > Fabales > Fabaceae > Pachyrhizus > Pachyrhizus erosus. Next base: position 4,701 of record JAMLFT010011259.1, read on the forward strand.
CAAAGGATAAATGGATCATAAACATACTTTTTATTCATACCTCAAATTGAAATACTATCTTGATTATCTCGAATAAATTCATATAAAAGGTACAAGAACCAATTTGGATAAGGAGTACCAAAACACAAAATAAATTCTCTTTCTCCTCTTTCTATGATTGGACATGAAACAATAAACAAGTTTGTACATGTTTCTTTCTATTAAAACTATAGATATGGCTGAACATCAAACTTTTAAAAAGTCTATAGTTTTTATTATAAAAAAAGTATTAAAATTTGAGTTGACTAATATTATAATCTGTGGCTACAAGTGATTAATGTCATTGTGACAAAAAAATTGAAGCAACTGGTTGCTAAAGAACCAAAAGGTATGAATATAAAATCATTAACCTATCACAATGATAAATGAATAAACGTTTATTATGTTAGTAATGAGATATTAGGCTTTTAATGTATTGTATCTAAAATTTTTTTTTCTTAAATTCACAAGTTGATATGGATCGGTCAAGATATTATTCTAATTTTGCATTTTTTTGGTTGACTTTTATGTACATGTATATTAATGAAAATTTTTCAATAGTGCCCATGCTTGAAATGCTCAAAAACTCTAGACATGCAACATTTTTATGAAATTCCAATTATTTTTAGCATTATGTGCTAGATGTATATCTAAAGTTTTCACTGTTCACACTAGTTTTGTTTGTTTTTTTTTTCCAATGCTTATCATAATGAACCTAAGGTAATTAATGGGGCTTTAAAACCTTAGGTAAACAAAAGGTAATGCATTTAACAGAGGCTTAAATCTTCGTTAAGGTTGAACCTCTTTACATCACTTTAACTAACAACGTTTGTCTGTTTTCTTCCAATGTTGATCATAATGAAAAAGAGATTTTTATTTCCAAAAAATGTTATAAATAAGGTTTTGAACCTGAGGTAATTAATGGGGGCTTAAAACCTCAAGTAAACCAAAGGTAATGCATTTAACATGGATTTAAACCTCCACTAAGGTGGAACCTTTTTACATCATTTTAACTAGCAACCAATGTATAAGAATGTAATGCTTTTAACAAAGGTTTAAACTCTTGCTAAAGTCGAAACTTTTTACATTAGTTATATTAGTAATGTAACATCTTAAGAAAAAGAAATTTTGATTTATTATTTTATTTTTTAGATATTAAATTCTACCAAAATTTTTAAGTTTAGAAGAATTATTGTTAAAATAAAAGAAATATTATAAATATATTTGAGCTTGAAGAAAATATAATTAATTGAGATCAATGATTTTAGGTAGAAGAGTTTTAAATTAAAAATAAGATAAATATTTAAAAGCATAACTTAAAAATGTAAATTTTGAAAGAGAGGTTATAATAATTGTAGAAATTATAAAATAAATACATAGAAGTAGAAAAAAAGAGTACAATAGAAATTTATACATACATATATATATACATATATATATATATAAATTAGAATAAATAGATTTATAAGAATATATATATCCTAGTGGGAGAAAATATAAGGATAGGAAAAGAAATATATAAAAGGATTTATAGAAATTTTAGAAAAAAATGAGAAACCAAAATACTATTTTTTTAAAAAAAGAAAATAAAGGAAAATAAAAAAAATAAAAGGAAATAAAGAAAATAATCTAGTTGGGCTTGAACCAAGGACACCTAGATAAAGATTAAGATACAAAACAAATATAGATACTATAAAAAGGAAATAATATGAGAAAATAAAAGCAGAAAATCAAAAAGGGTAGGAGACGAAGTCGAAGCACGAAACGTGAAGGCAAAGAGTAGATAGAGGAAGAGAGTATTGTCATTATACTGTTAGGCTAGGCTCATTGTTGCGAATTTATGAAAATAAAATATACTAAAGCTTACCCAGAAATCCTTGACCGTCATTGAAGCTGTTAAGTAAGCTTCTCTTCCTCGAGCATCCATGGTTGCTCCTAGGTTCGAGCCACGCTTGCTCCTATCTCTACCCTAGCCAACTTTGCCCAAGCTAGGTGAATAGAATAAGTATAAAATAAGGCACAAAAATAGTATAAAATGAGAACAGACTCGAGTTATGGAATGCGAAAAACCAGAAGAAGAATTCAAAAATTCTCCACGAGTTTGCATCCCTTTCTTCACTTTACACCCCAAACAGTTTTGTCCTCATTTGAGCTCCATTATGGTTTGATTAATTGGGCAAAAGGAGGAAGGAATTGCAAAGTAGTAGTCTTGCCAAAGCTTCGTTGGAGTACTTAAAATCCTCGCCAAAAAATCATATTCAAGGTAGGAGAAGCTGTTTATTCTTTGTTTGATTTCATGAATTTGTTCCTAATCATATTCCTTACATAATAACACTCTTATTTAGTCAGAATAGTGAAGAACTTAGCCAAGTTGAAAATTAAATTTTACTAGTCGCCATGGCTATTTGAACTTGCAGAGTCTTTGATTTCAATATGATTTTGAGTTCTAAAAATCATAAAGAGATGATAATGAATGTAACCAGCCAACTAAAAAGGAATAATTGGTTAGAATTATGGTAGAATTGAATTCGGGGACGAAATTGAAATTTAGCTAGAAATTAATTCTTAATTCAATAAGCTAATATACTCTTAGGCAGTAGAGGAGACTTAGGGAATATAAAGAGAGGAAAGAAGATAGTTTGGTTCAAGTAGAGCAAGGACATAGTAAAAAAGGAAGAGAAATGAAAAAGGAGGAAGGAAGAAATAAAAGAGGAGGGAGGAAGAAGACGAAGGGGGTGAGGATAGTAAGAATAGTGTGTGGGGTGCAAATAGTAGAACAAGGAAGGGGTGAGAATAGCAAACTAAGGGGTAGAAATAGAAATATATATAAACAATAGGAAGGGAAAAATTTAAGGGAGAAAACATAAAGAAATAAAAATAAAAATCTTTAAGAAAAGATGATTTTATCATTTTTCTTACTATTATGCTTATATACATTGTTATATTGCTTGGATATTTTGTTTAATCAATGATATTAATATTCTTATGTTGTATAGTGATGTTTATGTGTATTTATCACCTCTACTGATAGTAGAGTAATCCTTATAATTTATGCAACTATCTCAAGTAGACGGTAATCGGAGAAATAACCCTTGGATAGAAGATGAGGCATGAAAATGTGGTAATTGAAAAATTTTGCTCAGACAGAGGTTGAATGAACCATGAGTAATGATCATTTAATTGATGTGAAAGAAAGTCATCATAGAAACGTACGTCTAAGCTCAAACTAGTACCAAAAGGGAATTGATGAATGTAAGTGAGGAGAGAAGGATAAATCAAAAACCTAACGAGTTAGAATTAAGAATAGAGATTGCATGGGTTGACCACGGAAGGTACCTGAGGAATGTACGCAAGCTCTAGTGAGTCCTTGGGGGTAGATGGGGTGCTAAGTTATGACCTGTTCAGAGTAAATAGGATGTCATAGAAATGACTTGGCGTCTCCGACAAAGCGGAACATTACCAAGATTCGGTTGAGAGTATCCTGAAGCAAGTATCAAGTAGGATATGTACTCCCGATCGTTAACCCAAAATGCAAACTTTGACTGTTATTAACACGCTCATGTAAGTCCTCTTGAAGATATTTGTGTTGGAGGCTACTAAAGGCACTAAACGATTAGAAATCCTAGTTAGGCACGATACAGTGAGATGAGAGTATGCGATAGCTATAAATGATATATGTATGTGTGTGCTTAAGGATAGATGACTCACTCCTACAACTCCCTACCTTTCAGATACTGATGACAAATGAATTTCACCCTCTATTTTACCTGATGGTCATACCATTACGAGTACGATGGACCTATGACCCATTAGTTGGAGATGACACCTTCATAAGTTATGTGAGATTTGAATTTAGGTCTTCTAATGTCATAGATTTTTGGCAATTTTCTCACATAAGCATCCCTATCATCTTAACGTAGACGCTCCCACCTAGATATGTTAGGGTCCCACCTGATGTTCCTACAGCTCCCTAACGTGCTTAACCCTCTTCAAGTCCAAATTCTTCTACATGCTCGGCCTTAGTTAGAGCTAATAATCAAGAAGAAAGGGAGGAATCACTAGAGGAAGAAGACCTCTCTAAGTGTTCTGACTAAGAATCACTGAGAGGATTAAAAGTTATTATCATATCTAATTTGTTTATCTTTGAGTTGATGTATTAAAGCATAACTAATGTTTTGGTAATGTAATACATATATACAATTGTACTTAACTCTTTATAATATAGGTTAGACTGAATTTTGATGCTTAATTATAAGTTGCACGAATGTTATAGTAATAATTAGGTATTTCCAAATACAAACTGCCTAACATTTATAGTCTTAAGTTAAATTCAATTGATTCACAATTGGAAATAAAAATACCTGAATTTTTTTTTAAATTAGATAAATGAAAAAGGGCATTACAAGTAACTGATGTAAAAGTCTTTTTCTTTTTCTTTTTTTACTTCGACTCGGTGTTGAATGTAAAAAACTTCACATTCTATAATGTAAATATCAACATCGATCCTAAAATTGATGTACAACTTTTTAACTTATTTAAAAAGGCCAAAATGGTGTATTTATGATCTTTCTTGATAAATTAGAATCAAATATAATGATACATAAGTTGTTTTCTTTTTATTATAATTCATTTTAAATTATAAATATGGTGCATTAAGCTGTATGTTGAAATAAACTACCTAATCATCATATGATCATGAATTAATTACAAACTTAGTCCTCTAGATATCACAATTGTGTGGTTTTAGATTCTAAGTTCTAATTATGTCAATTGAGTCCCTCAAGTATTGAAAATGTGTGATTTTAATACCCTATATTTCAATTTCATTAATTGGAGGTCTCCTAGGTATCGCAATTGTGTGATTATAGTGTTAGAATTTTCCAATAAATTTTTATGGATTTCATATCATTGTTATATTTTCTTTTGTAAAAAAGGGCTAAAATTATTATCCATTTGACAATGTTAAGCCCACTGATAATTGATTAATTCGTAAGGAAAATAAATGTTAGAATTTTAAGTAAGGAATTGTCTTGTAGTGATATTTATATTTCACCAATATTGATATTGGTATTATGTGTATTTGTGTTATATTAAAAGATTTTCAGAAATTAATTATGGGATATATAAATACTAGTGTAATGAAAATTAATTAATTAATAAATTAATTAGAAGTGAATGATAGACTAAACATGAAAAATTAAGAGAAGTTGTGGCCTAGATAATCAGTAGAAATACATATACATATATATGTGTAGGAAAGTAGAATTGTTTTTTATTTAAGTATAAGAAAATAGTTTAGATAAATATATGTGTGTGCAGTTAATTATTTAAAGTAAACATAGATTGATAAAAATATTTTATTAATAGGAAAGTATGTGAAAAATAAAGGATGAGGTACAATTAGATTTTTAGGATTTTTTTTATTTTTTTAATAATTAAAATTTGGAAAAAAAGAGCAAAATAAGCAAAGGGAGCACACACCGGATTCGATCCTGGGTCCTACGAAGGGTGGCAACGCTCTTGGTCACCAAATCGTTAGGCAATCTGCGTCAAGTAACGGGAATTAATATATATTTAAGTGCTGCATTTTGTAAAACCAGAAAAATAAAACCAAAAGCGCCTAGGGAAGGCTTAAGGAGAGGATCTAACACTCTTGTCCAACACCTTAACCGCTGGGACGCGAGTGCGTTCGGTGAGATTAAAGAACACTCCCTTTTATTTAAATGCTAATAGCGTGAGGGATGAGTGGCTACCAACGAGCCATCGCCCAACCAGCATGGGTTGCCTTTTCTTTTAAGCCATAGGCTATGCCTGCACTTTTTGATTTGAACTCACAAGCAAGGACGTAACCAACTATAGCATAGCACTTTTTAATCTCCAAATCGCACTCTCGCTGTACACGCAAGACTTGCGCACCCAGCAACTCACGAGGGAGAGAAGATGGATAGACCATGGCATTCCAGTCCATTCCCAACCTCGTCGGAGCCGTTTCCGTTTGCTAGAATCACTCAAACCACCAAAGACATCGTTAGAGGTAGGAAGGGTTACCATTTTTGTTCATTTTAGATTAAATCTCATTAGTTCACAAGCTCGAATGACTTGTTTTGTTGATCTGTTGGTGCTACTTATGCCATGAATTTCTGTCTAGTAATTTTTATTATTATTGACTACCAATTTGTGTTGTTGTAACTGACGAATTCGTAGCTGCTTATACCTTGATTGTCTAGTGGTGTGTTTACTTTGTTGATGTGATCGAGTTGTTGAGATAGGCCAAATCTGAGAAGGGTTTCCCTTTACCTTACCTTGGTTGGTTGGGTAAGATGTATTATTTTATGTTATTGGTGGATTGATACCCTTTGCAGATGGGTTCCCTCTTAGATTGAGCCTAGACTATAGAAAGAGAACATGTATTGAATAGAGAGAGAGAGGGAAAGAGAGAGAAAGAGAGAAAGAAAAGAAAGAGAGATAGAGAGAGAAAGAAATAGGGAGAGAGGGAGGGATAGTAATAAATA
>JAMLFT010011260.1:0-11229 GCA_026544285.1 Pachyrhizus erosus
ATACTAACATGTCTTTACATATTATATTAATACTTTTTTAATTTTTGCAAATATTAACTTTTTTATATACTATTCTAACACTCTTGTAAATGAGTAATTATAATAATTAAAAAATATATTTATATAATTTTGTAAAATGTCAAATGAAGTTTATGTAATTTATTCAAATATTAATAACCATTGAAACGAGAACCACGTGCCTAAGTTGTCATTTAGTTCTGAGACCTGACAATGTTTGTGACATTAATGCATATGTATTGCATCAAGTTATCCGTACCGGAAAGCAGACCCCACTGCACATACAAAAAAATTAAATTTTAGAACATGTGCTACTGTAATTTTTTGAGAATATGTCCCTGAATTAATAAATAAATAAATAACATATAATTAAAAAAATTAAGAATTAATTCAACAAGTCAAATGTATAATTTTAACTATTATTCAAGAATTATTTAAATTATATAACTTTAAAAATAATTAATGAATATATGTAATAGTTATAAAAAATAAAAGTATAAAAATAAATTATTAACTCTAATATATTTCCAATTCCAACGCTGCTTTAACAAGTTGGAAAAATTCAAACTCGATCTTGACTCTGATCAAAATGCGTTTTTCCCATCAAAGTCAACTTGAACTCAAAAGCTACATACATGTTTAGATTTAATTAATTGTGATATCTAATTAGTTGTGTTCAATTAGGATCAATTATTTGTCATTTTTTTTTGGTGAATAATTATTAGTCAATTATTCTTCTATCTAATATAGAAGGAGTCTCATGTACAAAATAAAGAGATAAATGGAAAATTCAAACCTAACGCTGATCGAGACTTTTATTTTCTGTTTTTTCTGAGTACGTTTTTTGCATTAGCATTTATTATGTAGACGTGTTTGGTAACGCGTTTCAGGGCAGTGGACATGAATCCTCAAAACAACTGTTACATGTTTATTGCTGTGTTTTGGACGTAAATTTATATATATTGAACGCAGATTCCAAATGAGAAAACAAACACGTACTACTAACTCCTTCAAATTCACGTCAAAAGTAAGGAAATAAGAAAAAACAAATCTAAGTTGCTTTAGTTGGATTAATGTCAAGCAATAACACTCATATTACCAAACATGCACATCCAATTTAGTGTTATCACGAAACTTAACGTAAATACAGTTTCATAGTTGTATAAAAATAAAAATAAAAAAAAGTTATACATACATATGCTATTTCTCACTTGTATAATTTTTATCATCCATTTCTATATTAATCATAAATCTAAGTCTTCATTTTTGAATTAGAGCGTTCTTGGAAATTATTTTCTTCCTTATTAAATCACATGACTTCTGTTATTTTATTTTTTATTTTTATTTTATTTTTAGTATCTTTGTTTGTCTTCCAAACATCATTAATTAAATTTAATTAGTTATTCCTTTTAAATTTTAAATTTCAATATATTACTTCAAGTTAATGAAAGAAATCTCTTTTTATGAAATTAAATTATAAAATTATTCTAATATTAATCAATCTCAAATTAAATTTTTACAACATTTACCAATAGAGATAGTAACTGGAATTTAAATAATTCTTTTTACAAGTTTTTTCTTAATTTTATAAATTATATCATGATTTTTTACTGGTTAATAATGTAAAAACTTTTATACTAACAACACATACCTATTAAACTCATTTCTTAATTTATTCCTGTGTAAGAGAATAAAATATTTATTACTAAAAATAAAAATAATTACTTTATAATTTATATTTAAATATAAAAATTGAAAAATACATAAAAAATATGCTAGCTTGATAATTATTAGTCTCAGTATATTATTTATTAAGCCATTAACCATAAAAAGAAGGAAAATTATTACATTCAAGCTAATCATTAATTAAATGTTACAAATTATGTCTCACTGGCACATTATACTATAGATGTGATTGAGCTTAATTATTTGTAATTTTTTTATACTCGAATTATTAAATGTTTAATCAAGTATGTTTTTTTAATTAAATAAATTTAAATAAAAAAATATTTAAACAAGTTAAATCTAAAATTTATAAAGTTAATACTCCCTCTATTTTAAAATGGTTATAATTTAAAATTTATAAAAATATCTTAATAATTAATGTTCTTATTCTTCAACAAGATATTAAAATATTTATTTTAATTTTATTCTCTAATAATATAGTTGTCTTAAAATACTTAATAATAAATATTAAAATTAAAAAAACTATTTTAGTAAAATTACTTTATAATATTATTTTTTTGAAATACTTATTTTTTAAAATTTATGTGAAAAAAAATCTTAAACTACAATTATTCTAAAATAAAAGACGTATTAATAATTATTAAATAACTCTATATATATATATATATAACCTAGCTTTTATTTGTATGAATTTAAACACTGTTTTATATATTATTGTCTAGTATTAAAATATTTATTAAATACTATATTGATAAGTTAAAAAAAATAATTGAAAGATAATTTTTATATTAAAAATAATTAAGCTATATAAAAGATAAATAAGTAAAATTCAAAGTTTTTTTTTAATAAGTCAAGCTTAAATTTTTAATTAAATTTCTCTAAATAAATAAGTCAAATTTAATTAAATCATAACTTCAAATATTTAACTCAACTTAATTGTTTCATACCTACATTATACAAATGAGTTGAAGCTTTATATTTATGAAAATAATTTTTTTACATTGTCAATTAATTAAATATTTTCTTAAACATAAATTTTAAAACATTTATTTTGAAAAGAATTTTTTTAATTCTATTTCATAACATTCAATAACTAAGTAATAGTATCTTAAAAAGAACAATGAAGTTATTCCTTCAAAATAGTAAAAACAGACAGACTTAAATATAAATTTAGGATATAAAAAGTTAAATATGAATGTAATAATAATTTTAACTGTTATTTATAAATTTTTTATCAAATATTATTTTTTAATTGTCTATTAATTATTTTAAACAGATAAAAAATTTAAATCATAATTTATTAAAAAAATATACATAATTATTCTATTAAATCATTTATTATTCTATTAAATTCTTTTACAACGTGATAAATTATTCTATTCTTAAAATTATTATTATGATTTCATTTGTTATTTGACATTTAACAGTAGAAATTAAAATAAAAAAATCTTAACGATAAAAACAAAAAAGACACTAATTTTTAAAAATTAAATTAATATTAAAAAAATATAAAATAACTAGTTGTGCGAAAAGGTTATAAAAAATCTGTTGGATGAGGGGTGCGTCAATACGTACGATAATAAAGGTGAAGATAAATTACTAAATGTGAGATACTGGCATCCTCCCCTCAACGTTCCTTTTTTTAGAGTCAAGGACTGGAATTGGGTTTGTTGGTTTGCACTTAAGTTTCTCTTTTGTTTTTCATTCTACCCTTTTTAAGCTCTTTTTTTTTTTTTTTCCCCTTCTTCACCCATTTAGCTAGGGTTGCTTTTGCTTTTACATTCTCTATCGCCAAGGAATCTTCTACCTTTCGACCTTCACAGGTAACGCAACCACTTCCCTTTTCCCTCTTACTTTAATTTCTCTTACGACACTTAAATTTTCGCCAAGCACCAATTTTATTCGCCTTTTCTCTGTATGTACGGCTCAACCACATAAACATCTCTTTCCCAAGCAAAAATTCATGTGGCCTCTTCTTCCTTAGAAGAAGCAAAACTTTTTTTCTTTAGTTATCATATTACAATATTCCCCTGAGTTGCGGTGAATTATTGTTGTTTAGGGAAATGGTGAGAAAAAAGATACCGATCAAGAAGATAGATGACGTAACTGCGAGGCAGGTGACATTCTCTAAGAGGAAGAGTGGTCTTTTCAAGAAGGCAGGCGAACTTTCTCTTCTTTGTGATGCTGAGATCGCTCTCATAGTCTTTTCACCTAGTGGCAACCTCTTCGAGTATGCTAATCCAAGGTACTTTCCTCTTCCTACGCACGTTAACTATACCTATTCTAATTCCAAGTTAAGTTCGCTCAAATTCACAAAATTTGACCTAGAAACTTTTACTTAGCTAGGAGGTCTAAACTGCTTATCGCTCGTATCTACTAGAACTTGCTTTCATAATCATATAGCCCTTTTAAAATCTTATTCATGCTCTTTCTTTCAATCGTAAAATAGGTTCCATATAGATATCTGGTAGTACCCACTTCCTCTTGCTCTAAGTGATTTTGTTTATATGTGTATAAACTAGCTAGTAGTAATGGCTTACATGTGTCAGTAGTATTTATATTTCTTCACTTTTTTTTTCATGAAATTATAAATTGAACTGTTCAATAAAATACTTTACTCACATGCTCTTCGAATAAACTATATAAATGTAATTTGGTCTGTAACAATTGCTATGCAGGACTAGATATTTGATATATATGTAAATTGCAGTGAGAATGTAAGTCAGTAGGGAATGCTGAGCCGTTGATCGATATGTCGTTCATTGTGCTGTTGCATGCAGTGATGTGTAGATATATTTTCAGGGATTATGTAAATCTGTAGGGATTGAAGGGCTCTTGATGCTCTTTATGTATAAGGGTTGGGGTTATTCCTTGTACAGCACATTCAATAAAACTTTTTGGTTGCCCAAAAAAATATAAAGCAAATATGACTAAACATTTTGAATAATTATCGAGCTTAATTAAGTTTTTAATTCTCACATTTTCAAATTATTGTTCCTTTAAGTGCATATTTTTATAACCTTTTTAATTTAATTCCTTAATTTATACTATATAACTACCAAATAGAATTTTATATATGTTGGATGTTCCCCAGAATAAAATCCATCATCTTGTATGGTTAATCTCTTGTGAACTCACTATTTTGGCCTAACTTAGCAAATGCAAACTGTTTGAAACTCAATAAGTATATTGTCTTTAAAAAAATTGTGGTTCAATAATTGATACTAGCTACCAATTCCTTTAATCTTATTATTTGATATCTGATTTCACTAAATCAGTCTGAATTCAATCTCTTGACAAGTAATTCCTTTATTACCAATTATGAATCTTAATATTTTAGAGGAACTTAATTAAAAACAATAAGCATTAAATTCAAGAAATTGCAATGAATACATACATACAATCCTATCTATAGGTGTAGAGAGAGATATGATCAATGTGTCAACAAAGTCTTAAATTTCAATTTCTCAATTGTTAATCCAAGTAAGTATCAATTCATTCTCAAAGTGATTAATCTAGAAAAAGCATTAAACATAGAGCTATAGACTCTAACCACAGGAAAAGAAATTGAATTTAGTAAAATAGTTCATTTACAGAAGGTTCAACTTGTAACTCATCCTAACCTAATTAATTCTAAGAAGATTAAAAACTCTTGGAAAGAGAAAAGAAAGCAAACTACTAGAGACGAGAGAAGCTACGGCCTCTGAATCTTCAATATTGGGGAATATGTAGCTTTTAGTTCCTTACAGAGAGCAAAGAACTGCTTTCAATCTTTATTTTTCAAAAGGTTTTGACATGCAAACACACTGTCATAGGCATGGTTTGTGTGCAAGTTGTAGGGCATTTGGGCGCTAGTTTTTCAGAACCACACTGATACAATTAACAATTTCGCTAGGCGCTCTCTATGGTGCATTGGGCGCTGAGTACCTAAAATTTAACACGCTAGGAGAGTGTAACATTTAGCTTCTGGGCGTGTTGGGCGCCTAAAACCCATGCATCGGACAACAAAAATTTTGAGGAATATCAGCACTTCTTTTCTAACCCAAACCTGTTCTTTGTTCATTTTACCTACATTATATATATACAAAAACATTGCAATTTAGTGTAATATGTTATTTTTCTTTTAACAATCTCAAATACATGAATCACATAAAAAAAATATGTCATTGGGTCATATTTTCATAATATTTCATCAAATTAATGTGTCAATCACAACATATTTAAAAACTCTACAAATTTACATATATGTTGTAGATTTATCACAAATTTTAATTTATCCAAACAAAAAATTAACTGATATGATTATATTGTATTGACTTTGGTTTTTATTATTAATAGAGTAAATTATTTTTTTCTTTTTAAGAGAGCTTATATTACATCATTTATCTTTTTAAAAAAAAAATAGACATTTTCTTTCCTTGAAAGATGAATATATATTATTATCTGAATCCAATTTAATCTACATGATTTTTTTTAGATTAGTTTTCTCTCACTGTGATTCTCATCATGATTAACAATTGGTTTTTAATATCTACCATCAATTTTGTGATTTTAGACTACGAAATAATGATTCTAGACAAAATCTTGAAGTTGAAAATAAAGATATTTAAGCTTTAATTTTTTTCTGTCCTCTAAAATGCTACAATTATTAATGGAATGAATGAAAGTACTTGTTGGAGACACTTAAAAATTGTAAAAAAAAAAAAGATAAAGAATGTTATTAAATGACAGATTCATAGTATTTCAAAATAATGTTTTTAGAAATAGACTAAAGTGTAATTTATACTTATTTTTTCATAGAAGAAATTAAGTATAATTTTAAAATAAGAGAAAAATATAATGTAATTTAAATATTATTGTTGTTATTACAACGAGAACATTTTATTGATATTGTCATAATTCAATAAGTTCTTAGAATCAAGTGATTGATTAGAGTTATATGATTGAATAAAGAGCATGTTATTGCTTTAATATCAGAGAGGTTTGGATCTTCTTATGTGATATTTTTGTCATGTAAAATTTTAGTCTTTAATTAAAAGTAAGAGAAAAATTTTAAATGATAAAAAAAGACATAAGATTTTAATGGTAGAGATTTTCACATTAAAAAATTCAAGTGAAAATCTAAAGAGAAGATCCATTCCCATCAGACAACGTTAAATACATTAAGTTCCAAATTTGTCTTTTGAGAGTTATCCGAAAGCTTTATACATTGTTTTCTAAAACAACATTTTGTTAAATCACAAGCCTATAGCACATTCTTGTTGGATAAAAAACATAGAATTGAATTATAATGCACTTTTAATATAAAGTTATTATTACACTTTCATCTAATTATAGGTTGTGATGTATGGTAATATTGATGATTTTATGTAGATTTATTTACAATTGTTTGACGGTGTGTAAAATCCTTTGCACAAAAAGTGCATTAAAATTAAACTAAAGAACATGTTGATATCTTGTGTAAGTTTAAAATCAAATCAAGTAAGATAGAATCTAATTTCGAAGTTATGCTCTTACAAATTTAATCACAACAGAATAAGTTAATTATGGGGCAGAGATCTGATAACCAAAAAGTTCATTATTGGCAAAAGAAAGAGGTTCGTTTTTATTTCTTCATATATTAGCTCAATGATCAAATTCCTCGCACATTTTACACTATATGCATGTATGTATTGTTTATTAGTTATTTTTTATAAATTTGTCACAAAGGTTTCCAATTAAAAGTGGATATTTAAGTAAAAACAAATTATAGATATTTAATGAAAGAGATTAATATGCAGTCTTTTTTGGTGTTTGAAGTATGCAGAAGGTAATTGAAAGGCATATGCTACAGTCAGAGCTGAACTTTGACAAATTAGACCAGTCGTGCCCTACGGAGCAGGTACTTTTTTATTTTAATTTTTTAATTTCACAATTGATGTTTAATTGTATGTTCAAGGATTTTAATGTCGAAAGGAAAAACAATATTTGTGATTCTGTACTTGTAAAAAGGATTTTATGACTATGAGGAAGAAAAAATGTAAGTCACTTTTGTGTTTGGGTCATAAATTTCAAATTAATTATAATCTAAGTAATTAGTGAGAATGGGTCATGTCCCATCAATTAGTGGAGAGTTAATTTTTCATAAAACAGTAAATTGTGACTTAAGTTCTTGTGGCGAGAAATATTTATATTTATGATTGCTTAAATAAGACTATCTTTCATGGAAAATACTAGTGTTGACAGAGAAAAAGAAAACAATGAGAACGACCGTGATTGTCTTGATGGAAATCTAGACACCTAGTAGCTGATGTCTAAACTTGAGTCTCATCTTTTGGACGTCCTCTTCTGACATGCTTCAAAACCAAATTGTAAGAATATTGCTACGAATACACAAATTTTGCATTAACTGTGACGTACTAATGCACCAGTTTGCTTTATATCAATTTACAAGATTTAAGTTGACCCTTAATAGCAAGATTTAGGAGATATAGTAAAATATGCTTTTCTTGAAAGAAAAAAAAATTCCTTTCCACTAATAGGGTTTGTCATGGAAAAATAAATAAGAATAATATTAGTAATATGCTATCTAATATTCTTTTTTAAACATATTTTTATTATTAGTTAAAATTTATTAAAAAATCATAAATTCATATAGTTTCACTCTTTATTTAATGAGTTTTACTAATGATTTTAAATTTTTTAATAATTTTTAATTAATAATAAAAACTGTGTTGCTAACATTGCTAAAAAAAAATAAGGATAATGTGTTTAGCTAAATAGCTTAATTACATTCATGTTGCATAAGTGTTTATATATAAGATGTTTTTGTAATCAATATGAATTATATTCTAAAGACCTTGTTGAAATAATTTTAAAATATTTATAGACATAATATAAACTATTATCATAAGTTCTCCTAAATACTTAAGATAAGTCTAAGTATGTTGTAATATATTTAGATTTGTTTTGATTTATCTCATGACATAAATTATCTTGTAAGTGTTTAAGAGAGTTTAAAAAAATAGCTTATGATTTTGTCTACGAGCTATTGTTAGCTTATTTTAATAAACTTTTTAAAATAACTTGTAAAAATAATTTATTTTATATGAAAATAATTTAATATTAATTTTTTCAATTTTAAATTTGACTTATATATAATCGATTATACAATAAATGTTGAATTAAACTATATACTCAATTGTACACTTATAAGGGTAGATATAGTTAGTGTTTCGTAATATAAGAATTTCTTGGTATCTGGATGTTGAGATGAATTTGTTTTAAAATCTAGAAAAGTCCAAAATAAGGAGACTATTTAATCATGACTTGAACATTTCTCTCCCGACACCCTTTGATTTTCCTTACTTTTATTTTTCTTGTTTCTGACACTCCTTTTATACGAAATCTAAATCCATATAGTTAAGTTTGATTTAGGTGGAAAGCCGATAACATTATCTAGAAAGCTTCGGTGATACACATATTCTAGTAGTTGAGTTTGTTTTTGTTGACCTTTATCCGATAAACATGATAAACATTGTAAATCTATACTAATAGTATGATACATGATAATCATTATAAATTATAAATGTATTATAAGTAATTACACTATTAACATAATATATTATTCTATTAGTATAGACCCACACAAATGTCAATACTTATAGTTTAATTTACATTAAACAAAGACTATATGCTTGTCATTTTTCTTGTTAGTATATGACACTTTTTTTTAGTAGTGTGTAGGTCTAACTTGTTTGGTGATTGTACAGGTTAGATGTGATTATACTAGTTTGAACAAGGAATTAGTAGAAAAGACTCATGAAATGAGGTATTTCTAACATGGAATATGTTGATGACTTTATCACAAAATTATTTATTTTATGATGTATTTAAATTGACATCTTTTATAATTTTACAATTTAATCATAGACAACTGAATGGCGAAGAACTGCAAGGATTGACCCTAAGGGAACTACAGAAATTAGAAGAACGACTTAACTCATCCTTGAACCATGTTTATAAAGCAAAGGTTTATGATTCCCTCCTCTTTTCGCTTTACATTGGATTGAACAAATTTATATTCCTATTCATACTCATTAACTGGGACAACACGTGATATGTTTCAGGTTGAAAATTTTACAAGAGAAATCCGTTTTCTTAAGCAAAAGGTAGAGACTGTAGAGTTACTCTTCATCGTCAAAATTATCTTACGCATTTACTTTTTTTTCTTCGGTTATAATGGATATCAAAATCAATTGCACATTATCCCTTGAAATATCAAACTCGTAATGCACTGATTCCAAAAACTTTAATTGAGCAAATTCCTGATGGAAGAAATGAAACCAATTATGGTACTTGAAAGTCCATTTCTTTCTCAAACCCTTATAAAAATCTAAATTAAATGTTTGTGCTATAAATTCTGATCTAAAAGGTTCATCTCTCAGGCAATGTAACACTTTGTTGTCGTTAAAAAGTTACTTTTAAAATATTACCAACGATAAATTATAATTGATCGTAAAATTTAAACATCATAGTTTCAAAATTTTTTTTAAACATTAAAATTTGTTGAACTGAGATTTGATGTGTAAAGCACAATGCATCACTAAAAAAATCATATACAAATGGTTAGTTGTTAAATTTGACTCAATTAAATTATATAGGCTTTACCCAGTAAAAATAGAATCCTTAATAAAAATATTGAAAGCGTATAAGAACATTATGATACATTGTAAATATAGGAAATTGATATATACATGCTGCATCATATTATTAGTATGATAAATTATACTCTTAGTGCAAATCTACAAAGTTTACGTTAACAGTTCTAGAATCTAAACATGGGAGTGTTTGGAGAGCTTTTATATAAAATTTATTTTTGTTTATAAAATTAATTTATGATTTTCTTAAATTCTTTTTAACTTATTTTAATATGTTTAATGATTAAATTTATGACATACATTCTATGCAATTATTACTATTTAATTAAACCATTTACCCACTAAAATGTCATTTATTAACAAACAAAAATATTAGGTATTGGGATTAATTTTATTGGTACAGCCTCTATCTAACAAATATTAAATTATTAATATAAACATAGTTGGTTTATATTAATAATGTGATACATTATCTAAGTATTGGATGAATTGATAATATATATCAATTTTCTATACTAATAAAAAAATTTGTCGTTATAACATATTATCTCATTCAAGGATGAATTCACTTGATGAACATTCAGGACAATTGTCTCTATACTTTAAAATTTTCCTAAATAAAATGTATTTATGCAAATAAAACTGGTCCCGTAATATAAAATACAGTATAAAAAATTAATTCATATATAATGCATATTGGCCTAATGTCCTTACAAATTTATATATATAGAAGGGATCAATTAATTGTTCTATGACAAATTTTAAAAGAATTATTTTTTATCTTAAATATTTATTTTTGTAAAATCTAATAATTAAGTTAGTTATTTGTAATAATTATTAATTTTTTTAAAAAAATAAAGATAAAAAATATTTTTTAAATTAATTT